>PVLA01002825.1:0-245181 GCA_004027455.1 Hydrochoerus hydrochaeris
AGTTTACATGGCAGGGAATCAACCAAATGTGTATCTGATGTTTGGAGCACAGCTGGAAATTACACTGGGTTTGGGCTTTAAGAAAACCTTTGACATTGCTAGGCATTGTAGTACACTCTGGGAGGTTGAAGCAGGAGGATGGAAAGTTTGAGGATGATAAATTTGAGATATTTATAAGAAAATACATGTACTTGAAAAATACAGTGTTGAGTAAAATAAGTCAGACACACAGGCTTAAATACCCTATGGTATCCCACGTTTGAATGAGGCAAAGTACAAACAAAGAAGATGATAAAGGATAGAAAAGGACAAGGGGATAGATAGATCTCCAGGAGGTAAGTGTCCAAGGGAAAAAGGGGTGGAGTGGGGGAAAGGGGAAATGGAGGAATAAAGATGTGCCGTGTACAGGATCCTAGTAACTCCAATCAATGTGAACATGTATAATACCAACAAGTATGAAAAAGGTGACAAGGGACCCTAAGGAGGAGGGGGAAAGGGGATGAAGGAGAAAAGAGTTAAAAAAAAAACCAAGCTGTAATATGTACATGTAACTGCTCCCCAAGATGATTATCAATTGTTTGAATTGCACACATTTGCTAATAAAATAAAATTTAAAATTTAAATAAAGAAAGTTCAAGCCCAGACTGGACAACTTAACAGTTTAGTGAGATCCTGTCTCAAAATCAAAACTAAAAATGGCTAGGTGCAAAGGCCTTGGGCTCAATTCCCAGTACTGCCAAAAACAAACAAACAAAAGAAGATATATGAGTTTTGTGGAGTTCATTCCTAAACATGAGGCCGGGAGCTGGCAGGCCTGGGTCCATTCCCTGAACTCCAATCCAGGTGTCTGCTGCTCTGGATTATGGCTTTCCCTCCACTCCTAGTCACCAGAAAGCATTCACAGGAAGCCATTGTCAAGCAACTCATGGCAAAAAGTATGAAAGCAGGAGCAAGAGACGTCTTATCACTAAGGAGATTAGATGAGGATTTTTCTATTTTGCCTGGATGGCTAGTCCTGCATATGGTGATTGCACAGCTAAAGGAGAACCAGGACCCTAGAGGCTGTTGCCTACACTGGCCAGTTAGAAACACATCAGCTCTAGGGAAGTGGATTTAAGGCCCCCAGCCCTGTCCCCAGGCTAGTTCAGGCACACACCAGCAAGAGAATCGACTAGACTGCAGAGCCTCCCGACATCTCTCCCCACACTCTTTCCTTTTCTGGTAGCCATGGATTCTCTGCTGAAGAAGTTTGCTCTATGCACATATTTTGTTCATTTCAGGTAAACTTGCAAGTGAAAAAAAGTCAGTTTCCTCTTTCTCACATTGACGTGGTAGAGCATTTAGAGGTATATTTCTGAGAACTTAGGAATTCTTGGTTCTTTGTACTCTGTGGGCCTGTTCCAGCCTGCCCTGCCCTCGTTTGACCTATCTCTTGCAAGGAGTCAGGGACCAACATCTTAAGGAATGCCTATAAAGGACGCTGGACTTCTCAGATGTAAAGGGCAAGAGAAATCAAAGACGGCTCTTATCTCCTTCCAGATGATGGGGATAAAAACAGTCCAGCCAGTGCCCTCTCTTGCCTTACTTGGCTAGTGGCTGAGTCAGTATGAGGCTGGGATTCTCCTATCTCACATGACTGCCAGAGTATCAGCTTCTAAGTCACCAATCCATACAAATCATCTTACAGCTTTCCTCAGGTCCCAGACGGAGGCTTGCTCTGTCCTGACCTCAGAAGCCACCTTGCTTCATCTACCAATGTTTCCTTCATCCTAGATTTGGGTAGTTGATGTTTAGAAAATATTTTTAGCTACCAACTGTGACACAAACTTTATCTTCATTCACAACTGAGGTGATGAGAGGATATGGAGTTAGAGGAAATTCTTCCAGCCACAGGACTGACAACACCTTGAAGAAGCTTGCTAGAAGACAGTTCTGCTTATATCCCTTATTTTCTGGATGTAGATGAGGCACCTCGCCATGACTATTCAGACCCTTTACCATTGGTTCCAGCCTGAGGCAGTCTCTACCCCACCCCTCCACGCATCCTGTTCCCTAGCTCCAGGCATGCCCCAGTGCTCTTGGAGCTCATGCGCTTTCCTGCTCTGGGTCTCACTTTTCCCTTTACTTGCAGTGTCCTCTCCTTCCTTCACCTTGCAAAATTCTCATGACCTGTGGAGTCTTTACTGATCTACCCCATGCCTCACCCCTGAACATACCTCCATGAGAGCATTTCCTGCACCAGATGTTTGCTCAGCTGCCTTTCACAAACCACTGAAGGGTCTTTCCTGTAGTGTTGGCCAACTGGGTCACAAGGATTTATAGAGATGTGTCAGGAAGAATGACCAAAATATAAATAAGGCCACATGGAGAACAGTGTGTTCTTTCAGTGTCACATAGAAGCTTTGCTTAACAAAGCCACAGAAAGATCAATTCTCTAGAATTGTACAATCCACAGATAGCTATTGAGCACCTGCAGTGTGGCTACTGCCACATGTCAAAATGACAATATTTTGACTGAGTCTGTTAAATAAAATTTTAAAATTAATTTACCTGTTTGTTTTTGCTTTTTAGTGTGGCTACTTAAAATATGCACATGGTTGAAATTACGTATCTAATGGAAAGTGCCATGCTAGCAGAAAATATTGACTTTTTCATTTACAATTAACTAAGGATTCAAACTGTGAATTTAGATGCTAACTTGCACATCTTTTTGGTGGGACCCAGTACGGTTCCAATGAATTCTGTCCAGAAGGAAAGATAATCTAGTTTTATTGACCTGTGAGACATTAACCAAATTTGTCTTTAAGTTTAAAAAATTGTTTTGGTTACATATTTATTTTGCTTTTGGGTTTTTTGAGACAAGGTTTTGCTTTGCAGTTCAGGATTGCCTCGAATCACTGTATGGCTAAGGCTGACTTCAAACTCTTAGAAATCCTCTTGCCTCAGCCGTTCGAGTGTGGGGATCACAGATTTGTGCACCATCACACCTGGCTTGGTGTATCTTTCTTTCAAATCCCAATTCCTCAAATATTCATTCAACCAATTTGGTTCCCTTGTTAATGAGTTGAACAAAATATTTGACCCATGTTCATTCTATATATGTATGAGATTTACTGTTTTAACTTTTGGAAATTTTACCTTGACAGATCTCTGTCTCCTGTCCAACTGAGAACAAAGACTGAATATTAACATTCCTAGTAGTATTACGTAGGGAGTCTCTATAAATGCTGAGTGAACATGAAGCACTTGTTTAGAATTGGAATCTTAAGTTTGTACTGCCAACCGTATTTTGCATTGAGATCCCTAACAGCTGCAAACCTGGAAGGTGGGATATGTTTTCTGTCCCTTTTTGCCTCATGCCTTGAACTCTTAACTTTAGCACTGTGAACCTTTTGCCTGAGAAGCCTGACTGCTTCTCAACGGCTAGATGCAGAGGCACTGTTATTTTCACAGGTTAGTAGCAGTGCCGGCCTTAAGATTTACATCTTCTAAGGGCCCTGGAGAAATCGCTGTAGGTTATTAGACCTGGCTGATAATTATAAAAATATGCCTCTTCCCTTTGCCCTCCTGGCCATGTCCACAGTGGAGGTGGCTAGCTGACAACTGAGGGCAGAAGTTGATTGTGAATTCTTTGAGGACAGAGGCTTTTTATTTGTATGCACGGCACCTGGTAGCCTGGTGCCCAGTGGACACCCAGTGAATGCTAATCTGCCTCCCCTGTTTCTGCCCAGCTCTGGCTCCAGAGCCTAGTAGATAAATTCCCTGGCCTGGACAGAACACTGCTTAATCAATCCTCACTCTGGGAGTCTGGGAAAAAGCAGGTGGTAATTAAGCTCAGGACTGGTAACCTTTGAGAAGTGTCACAGTGATTCTGCCCTTGTCCACATTCCTAAAAAAAAAAAAAAAAAAAAAATGGTAGAGGCTTTGCTTCTAGAACAGGAAAGTAAAAGCAACATTTCTTTTTTAAAAATTGTAGTGAAATATACATGACAGGGATTACCATTTTAGCCATATTTCAGTGTGCCCTCCAAGTAACAGGAAGTGTCCTTACATTATTGTGGGGCCGTCACCTCCCACCCATATCCAGAATGCTTTTCCTCTTTCCAAAGTGAGACTCTGTATCCATTAAGCACTCACTCTTTCCTTCCTCTCTCAGCCCTGGCAACCTGCATTCTACTTTTAGTCTCTCTGAATTTGACTGTTCTACATACTTCATATAAGTAGAATCATACAGTATTTACCTTTTTGTGAGCAGTTTGTTTTAATTAACATAATGTCCTGAACTTTCATCCATCTAGCACGTGTCAGAATTTTTCTACTTTAAGAGAAATTTGTTTTCAAAAAAAATATTCTGTTGTATTTTAAAACATGTTTGATTTATCTATTCCTCCATTGATGGACTCAAGTTGATTTCACATGTTGGTTATTAATGCTGCTATGTGTATACAAATACCTGTTTGAATCCTTGTTTTCATTCTTTTGAGTGCTATACCCAGAAATGTAATTCATGGATCATATAATAATCTTGTGCTTAATTTTTTGAAGTAAAAACAATTTGTCTGAGTATTTTTTATGTGCAGACTCAGAGTGGGGCTCTTCCTACCTAACATGTCCTCTAACCCATGCGACAGTGCTGGAGGTCATTGTCTCTGTTTTACAGAAAGTGAATTCCCCTCCCCACCCCATCTGGTACTAGGGGCTGAACTCATTTGTGGTGAACTACATCACAGCTTAAAATTTTTTAAATAGAATTTAATACAAGGTCTAGCTAAATTGCCAAGGCTGGGCTTGAATTTGCAGTCCTCCTGCCTCAGCCTCCTAGAGTGCTGAGATTTCAGACATGTACCACTACACGTGGCTGGAAAGCAAAGTTTCTGCAAATGAAGTGAATTGTTCAAGATTACCATAGTGACTAACAGCTGATTTTGAACTGAAGCCTGTTTGATTCCAAAGTCACAGTTTTCCCAAGGCAGCAGGCAATGAAAACAGATCGTCCTCAAGGGGGGCCTTGAAGCTATAACCAGCTAACTCTTTCCTCAATTAACAATTCACACCTTAGCAGGCATTAGTTGCTGACAAGAAGGGATCATCACTCTCTCTTCACTTCCTCTTGTCTCCTGCCACATGCAACACCACTGTCTTCCAGATGGTTCCCAGACAAAACTTCCTTTCTTCCTCCACATGGCCAGACAGCCACCCTACTGTACCCCACTGCTCAACTCAGGCCTCATCTCCCCTGCACTCCCAGGAGGGCTTCCCCTTCCCTGTCTCCCTGGACTCGTGGTCTCCCTCTGGTTGGACACTCTGCGTTCTGCCAAGCTACTTTATATCTAACTCCCTCTGGGACACAGTCCACATCAGATCTCTTGTGCAGCTCACACCCACCGATGCTTGATGTTCCATAAGAGTTCAAATAAATGCATCAATGAATGAGCCATTCAGCCAATAACAGTAGGGAATGCGGAACAAAGAAAGATAAATTCAGAATTCTCCCTCCCTACCTCATGATTTGTGTGAGACCAGGCTGTTGAGTGGCTTAGAATAATTTGTGTGCCAAATTCAGCATCAGTGCGCAAGCCTGAGCCATTTGTGGAAGGAAACTCTTAAGAACAGTGACAAAATCATCCACTCAAAAAATATGCTCATGTGGTTGGCCCAAGGGTGGGCAGGGATAATTTCAGCGTAGGTACTAATTCCTGTCCAGAGGGAAACCAGATTGATCATAAGAACACAGCATGTCTGAGCTCTTCGGCATAGTCACTTCTTCCTGCCTCCATTCACCTGTCATCCCACAAAAATGCAGCAGTACTTGCTTTGAGTGAGGCATTTGAGTGAAGTCAGTCCCTCTGCTGTGGTGCTGGTGCTGAGACACAGCCTCCTTCTGGGAAAGGTCCTGGCTTCGGTGGGAGGAGAAGAGACAGTGGCAAAGGGGAGACTCAGCCAAGGCACCAGGCAGGGAAGCAGGTGGCTGCTCCTGAAGCCAAGCCCCTGGTTTGCCAGGAAAACCTGGCCTCACCTTCAGGCTCAGCTGATGCTCCAGCCTTTGACGTCAGGACTGAGAGGAGACAGAGAATTGACGTGAGGCACTAGGCAGGCATACAGAGGAAAGTGACCTATGCCTCATGTGGCACTGCTCATACCCAGAGGGCAGCAGGGGAGTGCCAGAAGCAGGGGGATATTGGCTAGAGGCCCTCAGAATCTCAGAGGGCCATGAAGCTGTTCCCCACCACTGCACACTAGACCAGCTTGGCGGAGAGAGCATTTCAAGGTCTTCAAGATTGATGGGTCAAGAAAATGAACTATGGAATAGAGAAAACATCGGAATTTGCTTAGAGGGAAGAATTTGGGGTTATTTGTCCAAGAGAAAAGGAAGAACTTAAAAGAGCTGTTTGTTCATGATTTTTTTTTTTTTCGATTCAGTGTCTCGCTATGCAGTTCAACCTGGATTTGAGCTCTCTTTGTAGCCCAAGCTGGTCTGGAACTTGTAACAATCTTCCTGCCTCTGCCTCCAGAGTGCTGGAATTACAGGTGTGAGCCACCACACCTGGTGTTTGTGATTATTTGGAAGGCATCAAGCTGCCACTGTTAACTCAGTTCTCACATCAAACCTACTTAGGGCTCATCCTTTCATATAGGCAAAGAAAATGAGGTACCAAAAAATCAAGGCCTTTGCTGGCCAGAGTCCACCAGTAAAGGAGATGGGATTTGACTCCCATGTCTCTGTCCTTGGCCAAGCATCCTTGCTGTCTATGCTGTCTTTCTTGGCTGCTTGGATCCAGTGGGCTCAATGTTAGGTAGACTCAGAACAAGTCCAAGCTGTCTGGCTACTCGAGGTGGTTCTTTTAAGGACTGGCCAAGAGCAAGATCTGGGGCAGGACAGGCTCAGTCACCCCTGGCCTGTGCAGCCCACCACATCCCACCTCCACTCTTAATCAAGGTGCTCAGAGCCCTGTGCCCCTGAAGCTTAGTGCATTTACCTTACCAGGCATAGGCAGGGGCAGCTTGAGGTGCTCAGAGGCTTTATGGCTGGGGAAGGATGTCCAGGCTGTGTGACTCAAGAACATAAATCCACTGAAATTATTTCTTTCCCATTACATCAAAGAAATGAGGCTCACAATGCATGTTTGACTGCCAGGGAAGAGCCCTCTGTGAATTCCCTCGCTACCTTGGTTACAGTTATTCAGCAGGTCATTTGGATTTCAGGAGATGAAAGGCTGCCAAGCAAAAGCATGGTTGGGACTGGTTAATTCATTGACTTCATCTTGGGAGGAGAGTGGAGAAGCTTTGCTTGCCACTGGGCTCTCCTTCTGAGCACAGACAAGATCTGCCTTGTTTAGCACTTGGAAATGTTCTCCTTGGTTACAAGGAAGAGGGTACTGGCTAAGCTCAAACCCTTTCACTCTGCTCAGAAAACTTCCTAGAGCCCTTCCTCCTTAGAACAGAACTGTACATCATCACATCATCACATGCCCAGAGCACCAACCATATGCCAAATATCTGATAGTTCTCATTTAATTCCAGCCCCACCTTTGGAAGAGGTGTTGTCTGCACTCTAAAGATGAGAAATCTGGGACTCAGGGAAGTGAACTTGCTGGTACAGGTAGCCAGTGAGTCACAGAAGCTTGATCTTGCTTCCTATAGGTATTGTTAGCAACTTTATATTGGTGAAGAAATTAAGATTCAAGCTAATTACAATTGCCTGCAGCAAAAAAGTGCTAACTAAGTAACAGACTTGCAATGGGAGCACAAAGCCCAGTGATGTTTACCGTCTTACCTCCCTGCTACCTCTTGGGCAGGCTGTCAGTGTTACATAATATTGAATGGACTGCCAATCTCTGCTCCCTCCGTCCCATCCACCAGCCACCCCAGTTCCATCCTCTCAGCCAACTCCTTGAAGCCAGATAGTTACATGTTGCTTAATGGTGAATCTGTTCTGAGAAATACCTCCTTAGGTGATTTTGTGGTTGTGCAAACACCAGAATGTACTTACAAAAACTAAGATGGCTACAATTTCAACAGGTGATATAATCATATAGAACACCAACATATATCCTGTCATTCATACACAGAAAAGTCACACTGTGGTACATAGCTGTATCTTCATAGTCTAGCTTACATGTGCTTCCTCCATGAAGACTCTGACATTGAGCCATCATGAGTTTCTCCTTCCTCTCTTTTCCCATTTCCAGTCATATTTACTACCCATGAAGTCATGTCATCATATTTTGTTCATGTGTCCTGTGGATTCACGTGTGTGCACCTTGTCCCTGCCCTCTCTTGTTCTCCCTAAAGAATGATAACGAATGGTGCCAGATGTCACATTGCTTACAGCTTTGGAATAGATATAAGCTTCTTGAGGTTGGAAGCCACCATTTTCATATCTATCATAACACCTAGCACAGTGCCAACCACAAGGTAGGTGGTCAGGACATTCCACACAGTTCGATGTTATTATTCAGGGCCTGGAATGTCCGTTATCCTGGTTGATCCTCCTGAGATCCTTGTGACGCAGGACAGTTCTGAGGGTCTAGTGCTCTAGCTAAGGTCACTAGCTGCCTCAGGGATCCTGGTTTCTGATTCTGAACCCAAGGCTCTTCTCTGCACAAACCACAGACACACAACTAACTATCTCTCAGAGCAGGCCCGCTTGGCTAATTTTTTCGGTTATTTCTTCCTCTATGGAGATATGAAGAGGGTCCTGCTGGGCCCTGGGAGGCATCATCAGACAGGCTTTGAGGGAAACTCAAGTCACATGGAGGGGTGGTATGAAGCATCTCAGGTGAATCCCTGAGACAGTCTGTCACCTGGCCAGACTAAAGGCATGTGGAGGCCATACCAAAGTCCCTAAAGGACTCATGCTACTTCTGGGGTCTATATAGTAGAGTCTCTGCTCTGCCCTGTGGCCATGCAGGAAGCCACCAGTGGAGGCAGGTGATCAGTTACAGACCAAGACCCAAGTAGTCCCAAATCCTTTCCTCAGAAGGAAGGGGCTAGAGATGTAGCTCAGGGGTAGAGTGCCAACAGAGCATGTGCAGAAGGAAGAGAAAGAAAGACCTGCTCCTGCCTCATATGATGGAGGAAATATGGCAGAAGGAAATAGGGCCATTGCTATGCCTTAGGATTCCACAGGCTGCCGGAAGCAGCTGTGCTGTGGCTATCCCTGCAGGCATATGAGGAGCTGTCCCACCAGAAAAGAAGATTGGTTTGCATGGAACCATTCTCACTCAGAGCCAGAGTGAGAATGATTTGAGATGCATCCAGGAGGCTGGTCCTTGTCTGCTCCAAGCCACCCAGCCAGCCCTGGGATCTTGCCCACTGAGGCTCATCATGACATACTCATGTCATCTTGTGCATCATTTGCACCCCAGGTACCTGCCCAGCACCTGCTGCTTATCCAAGAACAGTCATGTTCACGTTCCATTTTTCTATCTGAGTCTTATCTGCCTGTGGAGGAAGTTGGGGCTGGAGCTGCAATGGGAGCTGAGTGTGTGACACCTGCTTTTTCATAACAGCCCTGGCAGGGGCTGCCTGCTCTATGCTCTGTGCTATCTCCTTCTCTGGGAAATGCAGAAATAATTGAATGACATGTGCAGCAATTACGGGAAGGAGATAGGTAGGAGGAGGACTGTCTGGAGATCCTGCCAAGGAGACTAGGAATTAATTCAGCCTGTCACTTTATACTGAGCTCCCTAAGCAGGTGTCAGTGTAGTGGTCACCTCATCTGTCCTCATCACAGTACCTCACACTTTGAGCATGCACTTTGCAGAGCCATCCAGAGCCTCTAAGAGGCCCACAGATCTATGGCACTAAGATAGATCAGGCCACAGCAGTGGCTGCAATGCCATCCCTTCCTAACCTGTTCCATTTAGTCCCATATTAGCTTACCCCCGCTAGGTTCTGGAAATGCTGCCACAGTTATAAGTAATGTGATCTTCAAGTTGAAAGACCTCACCATATTGAAGAGCAAACATCCAGGCATTTACAA
This sequence comes from Hydrochoerus hydrochaeris, assembly GCA_004027455.1. Taxonomy (NCBI): domain Eukaryota; kingdom Metazoa; phylum Chordata; class Mammalia; order Rodentia; family Hydrochaeridae; genus Hydrochoerus; species Hydrochoerus hydrochaeris. The sequence continues at coordinate 9,986 of PVLA01002825.1, forward strand.
AATATTTCTAGACTTTCAGGGATAATCTCAATTGATTCAAATATACTGCAAGTTTTGGCCACTGCAGGGAACATATATGCTCTTCTGTTCACACCTGTGTGTGTTAAAGAGCCTGGTCAGAGTAGGTGCCGAATACTTGTTTGTTGAATGAACGAATGAACAAATGTCCAGATGAGTTGGGTTGAACAAGACCCCTGAAGCTCTGCAATGAGGATTCAGTGTGCTTCCTGCTGATTGCCCCTACCCACACCCCGTGGTTTCCTCTTAGTCTTTACCTCTTCACCTCTTCCCCTCTAGACCTGATCCCTGTAGAGCCCTGCTCTACTCCATGTCTCTCAAGCCCAAGTAGCTGAAGATACTAATATTAGCAGGCCAGAGTCAGCAGAGGGGTGCTTTAAGATTCTTAGCCTGCCTGGGGATCCCTAGAGAGAGTGAGATATATTTTTAGCTCTTTGGGTATCTGGAAAGGTATTGAGATGCAGCGGTTGTTACAGACACTCCGGTAAATCATTATTCTGCTACTGGCCTCCCCACACCAGCAGTTTCCATTCAGTGTCTCAAAAGCAAGGGTTGCCATGGAGATTGAGTGCCAGGACAACCGAACTTCCTGTCAGGAAACAATCTTACAGGTAGAGCTCTTAGCCAATGAGAAGCAAGGAGCTCCTTGGATGACCACAGCTTCCTGTCCTGAAGGTAAATGATGGCAGAATTCCCTAGTGTCCTTCCCAGGGGTCAGCCAGAGGACACAGGACACTGTTGGTGGAACTTCATTCTAGGAGGGATTGATGGTTTGTCCCTGGTACTTACCATGGTGGTGCTTTGCCTCTTCTCATCACTTTGTTCCCCGAAAGATTGTCAAGGAGCTGCCTGGCAGCTGCTTGGGGAGAAAGATGGCAGGGCCACTTTGTAGCAGAGGCCTGTCCTATCAAACACCTAGAACACAAAGCTCTGCATGAGGCTGGGGAGGCCAGGTTGCCCTCAGTGTGGAGCCATTAGAATGATAGAAACTCCCTCTTCTGGAGATGCTCTACGGGAGATTATCTTATTTTTTTTCTGTTTTCTATGTAACATATACGCTAAGTTTAGAGCATATTAGTTTCTTCTAGTTTGAGATGAAAAATCCAAGATGCCAAGAGGCTGCTGGCCTGGCCTGTCTATCGTCACAAAGCTAGTAAGAGAACAGACACCAGTCTGCCTAGCCCACAGATGCAAAGAATAGAAGTATGAAGTTCTTAGTAAATGTTTGCTCTGACTCTTATTCTTCACAGAAAATAAACTGAGGCACAGAAAGCGCATGTATCTTGTTCACTCCTGGAGGTGGTGGTGGAGCTGAGTCAGGATTCTTTCGCTCACTTCTCATTATCCAATCTCTTTCCAGAAAAACACTCTCCCCTAAACAATTCACTGGGCATTCATTCTATATCAGGTAATGGGTTGGCTGAGAACTACATTCAGTTGTTGTTAATGCAGACTTGACCCAACAACTTAAAAAAAAAACTTAGGAATTTGTTCTCTCTCATAGAAGAAATACAGAGGCAGCTATTTCATGAGCTGGTTTGGAAACTATACCAAGTCATCAAGGTTGCCCGTTCTGCATCATTGTCTCTAGCATGTAGTTTTAATCCAAAAATGCCAAGATGGTTGCTGGAGTTCTGGCTATCACATCCATATTCCAGGGAGGAAAAAAAAAAGGACAAAAGAGCATGCACATCCTCTTCCTGTATCCTTCCCCTCCATTTAGGAGTGTTCTACAACCTAAGTTCCACTTACACTCAGTTAGCACTTGCTATTTACAAGGAAGGTTAAGAAATACTGTCTTGGGCTGGGGATTTAGCTCAGTGGCATTGCCTGCCTGGCAAGCACAAGGTCATGAGTTCAATCCCCGGTACCGCAAAAAAAAAAAAAAAGAAAGAAAGAAATACTGTCTTTTACTTGAGCACATTGCTACTGTAAATAAAACTGGGGCTGCAGTAGTAATTAAGAATAGGAGAATGATATTGGGCAAGACCAACAGTTTTTGTATGGGGATATCATATATATTTGCATCATATATCCTTCTTAAGTTTTCTGTACTCTGTAAATTTTCTGCAGTGTACATATATTTATTTAACAATTAGTGGTGGTGATGTGTGTGTGTGTGTGCATGTGTGAGGTAATAGCTATCCTCCTTCAAATTATCCACATAGATGACTATTAACCTTGGCCAGAGTCAAAATGACTATCAATTCAGTTCATCTGGAATGAGATCTACAGACCAGATCAGCATTGGAAGATGCATGAAATAAAGTACCATGTTCAGTACAAAATTGGAGGGATTCATCAGCTTCAAGCCCATCCCAGAGCCCTTGGCTAGAGCAGTTCCTCCTCTAACAATGCCTTCCATAGGCTGCCACCTAAAACCCCAGGTCTGGGGCTGCAACTGCCTGGAGTCAAGTGACAAGCTGTGAAGCCACATTAAGGCTTAGCTGCAGCACAGGTTCTTTATGAATCTGAGGTATCCTGGAGTAACTGTAAGGTAAGTCAAGGACATAGAGGGGTGCCCCACCCCAACAGAGGTCAGAAAACCCCTAAACCAAAGCCTGGGAGCCAGGCCTCCCCACCCCTGCACCACCATAGAAATGTTCAAGAGTGTTCAAAGGAAAGCACAGAAAGCCCCCGCCCCCCGACTCTCCCATGTAGTGTTTTCTGGCAGCATTTTAAAGTCATATTTTAAAGGCATTAGAGAGGATTTGAGAATGGATGAAGAAGAAGCCAGGTCCAGTCTATTCAAATGAAATTGGAAATAAAGCCCTAGAGGCTTCCTTCATGAGATGAGTCCAGCCATTCCTGCTTATCTAAAAATCTTTTCTTCTCTGACTCTTTACTAAATGGACACAAATTTTACTTGGGGTTGCAACATGCTTAGGTGAATACCCTCACCTCTCAGACTCACTAGCAGGTATTCACAGTGCCAGACAATGGGAGCTAGTGGAAGTAGCTATCCACTAGCTACTTTTGTTCAGGTATCCCTCCCTGAACAAAAATGGAAAGACCGAAGAAGAGAGCACATGGACTCTGGAGGAGGGAGCCCTTAGGATGAAGCTTCATATTCCCTCCCTGTAAGGAAGACCTCATGGTGGAATGGCTGGGCAGGATGTTAGAAGAATCAGATTTACCTGATCGGAGGTCCTTCGTGAGTTTCTTGACCATGTCCCTGGACCACATGTCTCTTGATTTCTCCTTACAGTGGTACTTGACCATGTCCCTGGACCACATGTCTCTTGATTTCTCCTTACAGTGGTACTTGACCATGTCCCTGGACCACATGTCTCTTGATTTCTCCTTACAGTGGTACTTGACCATGTCCCTGGACCATATGTCTCCTGATTTCTCGTTACAGTGCTACCTCAATTCAAAAACCTAATTTGTTCTACAATTTTGGGAAAGATGGCCATGTTTGTGTTTTTGTGGGAATAATGACTGTGGTCATGTTTGTCACCCAGTGGAGAATTTGTGAACCAAAGTACCACTGTCTGTGACAAAAACAAAAGTTCTATTTGCATAGGCCAGTGTGGTTGGCACTCTTGTACAAGGAGCCAGATGCAATCCATCTGCCACCTAAAACTCACCAGAGTGGGTGATTGACTGCAGACTTCTTACCCAACCTGCAGTCCCCAGGCTCACTTTCTGTGTGGGTCAGCCCAGCCATTTATCAGGAAAGGCACTATGGCTGGATTCTGCAAGCAGAACTCTCAGCACCCCTGAGCACGAGCTCAGCTGTTTCTCTGCATTACTCTGGGCCAATGTGAAAGATAAAATGTCATGGATTTTTTTCCCCACTCCTCCAAAGTCAGAATAAAAGTGCATCTTGGCTGCAAAGTCCCTGAGAATTAAGAACTTGATCTTTCCAAACCCATAGTCTTTTCCCTCTGGCTATCAAACCACGAGGGCATAATGCTGTTCTTCACGGACATCCCTGTATGCTGTGGGATCTTGATCCTTTGGGATCTATAATTTCTTAAAGCTTTGCAAAGAAAAATGATGAACGCATCATCTATTAGATGTTTTTCAATCCATCTAACATCTCTTACGCCCATTTGATCCTGGTAGTGGAATTTAGGGCTTCATGCATGCTAAGGAAGCATTCTACCACCCCCACCCCCCAGCAAGGTCTTTCTGAGTACCTACTATGTGCTCGTGTGTGTCTGTGTAACCTTACAAAATGAACAAATGTCTTTCTTTTTTCTTTTTTTAAAATTTTATTTAAAGAGGCAAAAAGCAAAACAGAAAAAGGGGTAGAAACAATACAGAATTTCAGAAAAAAAAATAAACAGTAAGAAATCACTAGTTGATAAATTACATATTGTCTTAGACATAGTTGTTCAGGTTACAAAATTAAAGCATAGAGTGGACATTCAAAGAGTGAGGCTGCAAAGAAGTTCAATGATCCAATAACAATTTAGTGACATGGTTATCAATCCTACACACTTAAACATAAATGCAGTTATATCCTTTAGAGCACTTCCTGTTTCTCCTTTTACTTTTTTTAATTTTTTTTTTATTTAAAGAGAAACAAAAGCATGTAAAGGGTAGAGATAATACAGAATTTCAAAAAAAAGATAAACAATAAGAAATCACTAGTTGATAAATTACATATTGTCCTCTTAGAAATAGTTGTTCAAGTTACAAAATTAAAGCATACAAGTAGATATTCAAACAGTGAGAGTGTAAACAGTTACGCATGCATGAATCTCTACATGTATTTCTATCTCTTCTGTATTATAGGGAAAAACAAAACATAGCAAGACCAAATGAAACAAATTCCTATAAAAACATGAAACCAAAAAGTCATATAAAACCACAGTACAAGGTGATCTACAGCGATTACTGTGTTTTTTCTTATTATCTTCAATAGAATTGTCTATATCATCAGGCATAATTGAATATAGCAGTATAATTGAGTATAGCAGTACATAATAATATTAGTAAAAATAAAACATTGTAGACAGTATAAAACTTCAAAGGCAGGTAATAATAAAACCAGAGTGGATATTCTAGTGAATCTTGTCATCTTAAGTGCAGTTGCCTATACTCTCAGACTTGATACTATCAATCATAACAGCTTTGAATAAAATCTATCAATATAAAACAGCAATCTAACAGGCCAGATTCAATTACAATCAGTCATGGTAAAACAGTGTAGATTATACAGAGCTTTAGATTAAGTTAATAGGAAATTAAGGATGCTTACCGTACTATATCCTGTTATTTTCAGGATTACTGTCTGTGCCCTCAAATCTAGTACAGGTAGAATGACTGGAACAGAATATAAAACATCTAAGCAGAGTAGTGTGAGTAATGTGGGTTTTAAATCCTGGTGCATTATTAACAATATAGTATATCAAGGCCATCTATGTTAGAGATTTGAGTTATTCTTCTCTGCCTCATTTCTGCTATGCTATTTTTCTGCCTATTTGTCTAGTTTTCTCCTTCATTCTACTGCCTGCCCCACTCATTGAGGCCTTTCTGCCACTGTTCCTAAAATCCTGGTATTTTTTTTTCTCTCTCTAGAATGTCCTTCAGTATTCTCTGTAGGGTTGGATTGGTGGTCACGAACTCCCTCAGTTCCTCTTTGTCATGGTAGCATCTTGTTTCTCCATTAATTTCTAGTGACAGTTTTGTAGGATACATCAATCTGGGCTGGAGGTTATTTTCTTTCAGAGTTGGAATACTTTGCTCCAAGCTCTTCTTGATTTGATAGTCTGTGTCAAGAAGTCAGCAGTGATCCTGATGGGCTTACCTTTATAGGTAATCTGTTTCTTTTCTCTGACAGATTTTAATATTCAGTTTTTGTATTGAATTTCTGGTACCTTGATTATTATATGTCTGGGTGTAGCTCTGTTTTGGTTGTAGGTGGCTAGAGTTCTGTATGCTTCACATAATTGAATGTCATTTTCTTTTCCCATGTTTGGGAAGTTTTCCTTAATTATTTCCATGAATAGCCTTTGTAATTCACCTATATGTATTTCTGCTTCTTCGTTCACATTTCTTATTCTTAAATTATAGATTCTCTTGTCATCTTCTAGCCTTTGCATTGTTACTACCTGTTTTTTAAGAAAAAACAGGATTTCTTATTATTTTTAAGAAATCTTTCCTTTCATGATCCCACATTGCAAACTTGTCTTCAAGTTTTGATAGTCTATCCTAAGTTTCTTTTAAGGCATTTTGCCAGCTTTCAATGGAGTTTTTAATTTCCTGGTAGTCTCTTTGAATCTGCTTCATATATTCTAAATTTTCTTTATATTCTTTATCGAATGTTTCTCTCCCTTTTTTGTATTCCTCCCTTCTTCTGTCTGTGTCTTCCTGAGAGATGCTTCCTGAGAGCATTTCTTTTATTACTCTACTCATATCTTGCTTTACCTGATTTAATATTTCAGTTTTGAGCTCGTCCACAAGGTCCCGAAGATATCTCTTAATGTTCATTGAAGCCATGTCTGATGTTGCACGTTTGTGGCCCTCAGTCTCCCTTGTTTTTCCCTCTCTTGGATCAGGAGTTCTGGGCTGGGGGCCTCCTCCTGCCTCTCTCTTCTGTCACGCCCCTGGCTTCCTCCACACAGGTTACAGTGCAGGTCCCAGTCCCCTTCCCTGTTGGCCACGTTTCCTCTGAAGCACGCTGGCAAGGGACCTCCACCCTGTCCTGACTGCTCTTGTCACTGAGGTGTAAGCAGCTGCTGTGTATGCCAGCCCTTCCCCACCAGGCCAACCAAACTTCAGGGGCCTTCACCCAGTTACTGCATGCTAGATGCAGGGAATCAATTTGGGATGGCTCACTGGGTCCTGGCCAGGGGCGCGACCCAGTCCATGCAAATCCCATGAATCTGCTCTGGGGAGGGAGCAACCAACTGAAGTCACTGTCACTCCCAGTTCAGGCTCCTCCTGCCTGATTCCAATATGTTGCTCATTTGGTCGCACCCTTCCTGTGGGGGGGGGTCTCATTCCCAGCACTGTCCATGGATTAATGAAGGTCCCTTCACTGGCTCCACTCTCCGTTGGGCTCACCAACCCCAAACTTCAGCACTGCTGTGCTTCCTGTGAGTGGCAGTGGGAATGAGTTTGGGCAGCTCTGCCAGGCTGGCGAGAATTCAAGCTGGTGCAAATTCAGGCCGGTGCAAACTTGATGGGTCACCTCCAAAATGCTGTGTCCTGTAATTTTTAGCTGTTCCAGTTGTAGTCCCAACGTATTTGATGAGCTTTTTTACATTTTAATTTCTTCCTGTGTCAAGAGAATCCATCTCCCTCTGTCTGGGTCTCTCCAGGGATTTTATTCTGGTATATGAGTTGTTTCTCCCGTGAGGCTTTGTATTTTGTTGCTCACTAGTCAACCATCTTGATTTCTTTCCCAAACAAATGTCTTTAAAAGACATCTGAAAAAAAATCTAGATTAGAGATAATATCAATGATGGAAGCACAAGATACATTAAGAAAATATCTGGAATTACTTTCTTTCTTTATAAACTCTTTATTAGCTACCTTCTAAGACAATAGCAATGACAATCTAATAGGATCTGAAAAGAATTTGACACAAAAGCTAACATTTTCAAAGTAATTACCTAAAATATGATTACATTTATTATTATTAATGAAGGTTATTGTCCTAGGAGGTTTTGTTTAGCTAATGATAAGAAAATTCTCAATTAGTAAGATATTTAAAAATTAGGCATCCAGACCATGAGGATAAACTTTCTCAGTTTTTTCACTGATGCTTAAAATTATTACAATTCTCAATCCAGCATTAAAAAGCATTTCACTAACTGTAGTGATAAGCATATATAAGAATGTTTTGGTGTTTCTTAATAATTTCAAAACACAAAAAGCCCCATGCCCTTAGGGAAACATTTGCTTTTTCAACCATGAAAAAAAAAATGGTTCAAATAATACACAAAGAAAAATATGGCAATTTTAAAAATGCAATCTTTTATCAGCAGGCATTATTGGAAAAAGCACAGAAAAAATTGTTGAAAAATTTAAGAAATGATTATTAGAGCAGAGTATGTCTTAGTGTATGCCATGTATTTGATTAGAAATACAGAGACTTATACCACCTCAGTTAATAGGATATGTTAGGTTTTATTGAAATACACGAGAAAGAGCTATTTTTAAGCCACTAAAGCAAAAAGGTATGTAGGAGAAGAATAAATGACTTCCTGAATAGGAATGCTTTAGGGGAAAATTATTCTAATAAAAAGAGTGTCTTCACATGGTTACAAAGATGGAACCATACTTGATATTCATTTACTAATCAGTAAAGATATTAAAGTCAGACACTCATAAAATGAGATGATGTCATTGATGTTGTTCATTTTGTGAAAATAAAGTCTTTATAATAGCGTTCTTAAAATATTTTAACCGAATGTAAAATGGCCAAGAAGATCTTTTGATTTACTTAGAGGTTCACTGGTTTTCTCATGTCAAGTACTTAAAAGTTATCAACATTAAAGCTGTCAAGTGATTTTCTTATACAAAAAGACAATGAATTCTTGTTGTCACCTGAGATGACAAATGGCTGTTAGATACTTTTTAATAAGCATTCTTAATCTGTTCCTTTGAAATAAAAGTGATGCTTGATAATCTTTTAAAAATTAAAATAATGTAAATAAAGAACATTTGAAAACAGGTGTTTTGGTGTTTCCATCATTACATGGCTTTGCCCAAATCATGGTTTGTAATACAGTTGGTCCTCTGTATTTACAGTTCTACATCCTCAGAATTACCCAACTGCAGATTGAAATGTATTTGGCCTTGGATCATTGCATCTGTTCTGAAAGTGTACAGACTACTTTTTTTTCATCATTTTCCCCTAAAGAATACAGTACAAACATGTATTTTTATAGCATTTACATTATGTTGGATATAAATGATGTAGAGATGATTTAAAGTATATAAGAAGTTGATAACCAAATATTACTAAGTTTATGTTGGAACTATTTGCAGTCTCGCGGTTTGAATGTCTACTTTCTGTGCTTTAATTCTGTAACTTGAACAACTATTTCTAAGATGACAGTATGTAATTTGTCAACCAGTGATTTTTTAGTGTTTATTTTAGTTTATCTCATTTTTTTGGAATTTTGTATTATTGCTTCCCTTGTTTCCTGTTTTGTTTGTTTTTCTCTTTAAATAAAAAAAGAAAAAAAGAAGTTGTGAGTAGTTTATACTACACTTTTTTATATAAAAGATGGTCTTCTGCAGAATGTGGTACCTGAGGGAGGGGATCCTGATATCTAGGGATGAATTTACCTTTAAATTTCTTGTATCAATTCTTAAAAAAGAATTGGAAACAAAAATGTCTATCATGTTTTATTATCTTTTTAGATGAGAAGTTGTTAATTTTATCACATTAAATTTATTAAAATATAATATATAATGAATAATTTTAAAATGTACAATTATACAAATGTTTCTGTTTGAGTGCTAGTGAAGTCATTTGATACTTTCTGTGCACCATATCAGACCACTGCATTCTTTTCAAAGGGCATATACTTCTCTTTTGACATACCTAGAAACTGTATAACTGTTTCCTATTCTTCCATCAGCGTCTTTCTCTTTCCTTGACTGCCCACCTCATTTGCCCCAGTGCCTGTCTCTTTGCTTGACTGATGCTGTGTTTGTAAATGTGAATCTCAAGTCCTGGCCAACAGAAACTTCCTCCTGAGTTGGGTCATATCATTGTGAAGTCTGTTTTTTCTATCCTATGCTGATGCCTCCTTTGGCTCTTTGAAGACTTAGGATGAACTCTACCTTCTTTACAACACAGCTGTGTTTCCGCCTCACCTACTCTCTATCATCCTGTTCCCTGTTCCTATTCTTCTCCAACAGCCCTTCCTTTTCCTTTTTGAAGTCTATATTTGGGACCAGATCCCACTGAGATCCCATTTCTTTCCTGCATCTCTTTGGCCCTGACTTCAGTCCTTTCCGGGCTCTCTCCTTCTGAGTGCCTTCCCACAGCATTTAACTGTGCAATCTGGCACTATAATAAGAATTTGTCATAAGGATGTCCATTGCACCTATCCAATCCTCTAGGAACAAGACCGGAAGATGCTCTGTAGCTCAGCACCTTGAATAGAGCCCAACAGAATGTGATGCACAGGCCTCATTAGGAAATGGTCTCTAGTGTGAAGTGATGTCTGAGGCCTGCTTGATCTGTCACTTGGACATTTTTATATGGTGGAGGGAGTGGTCACATGCTATAACCCTAGAATTTCTGTCCGCCTGGCAGTAAGAGGGGACATGTGGGGTCAGGAAGGGTGGGGCTACTCAGACTGTTCTTGGGATAACAGCCACCCTGAGCCCAAAGAACTGAGAACTGGATTCCTTCCCTTCCCTCAGATTAGGTTTGTGATAATAACAGCTATTCTGGGCCAAGAGACATTCAGTGACATCCCAGAAGATTTTGGTGCATGACACATGCTTTAAAAATACATGAGAATTTAAGGGTCCCCCCCATACCTGTCAAGAAAACATGTCTACATGTCTAGGCTAATATTAGGGCTGTTTATTTTCTAAAGTTGACATTTCTTGGCTGTCTAAGATTGCTGCCAGAGATAGAATGACTGATATTGACCACCTTGGCTCAGAAAGAATTACCAGAAGTAAGCAGGAGTATGTCTGGGCAACACAGACAGACAGATACCAGTTATGTGGGCCACTACAAGTAGTACCATCATCTGTCCCACAGTTATATCCATGATAAAATGAGCCCTTCTTAGAGGGGACATTTTATGGGGAAACTTAACAGGTTCAAAAGCCAGTTTTACACATAGAATAAGAAATAGTCTGATAGTGGGTAAGACTATTTTGGAGAGCAAATTTCAGGTTGGATGGTAACAGATTCTTTCCCTAGAACCAAATCAAACTCCTAATGCCTTGGATAGAGGTCTGTGTTTGAGAAGAGCCCTTTAGAGTCATCTCTTTGCCTCAGGGCTTTGCCTCCTTTCTGGGTATTAAAATGCCCTGATTCTTCTGGTCAAGTAAATCGAAAAAAAATTCTCTTTCCCAGATTGACTTTAGTACAGCTGAGGCAAACTACAGTTCTGAAAGGGACTTTACAAAAGTAAGAAAAGGAAAAGTTTTCCCCCTAACCTCTGGGGGTTCCATAACTGAGTCTCTGAAATGAACTGACACTAAACAGCTGAAGAGGCGAAGAGATATGCACAGAGGAAAGAAAAGTGAGTACCCAGAACCCAGTGAGATCTAAAAGCCTATGATATTTACAGCGGGGAGAGGAAGGAGACATAGGCAACTTAGGGGAGAATAAGTGATTTTGTAGAAAGATGAATGGGCCTCAAAAGGATAAGTGATAGCCTGTAACAGTGTCCGTCAGGGCATGGTGCTGACTTCCAGTCTTCTGTCCTGGGGCGCAATTAATCTTCTCTGGTTGGTGAGATTCCTAGGAAGAGATCTGTGACAACTGTGCTCCTATGGGGGGATCTGTCTTTAGCCAGATAAAGGAGCTCAGAGAAAGCCTCTTGCAGCACTTTATTTGCCCCAAATTCCCTCCAAAGCCATCAGCATATTTAAGGTGGTATCTCCTGAGCTCTTTCACATAAAAGGAGAAAGAAAAGGAGAAGTGGCAGAAAGAAAAGTTGTACAAAATCACTTGCAATACCAAATGTGCGTATGGTGGGGGCACTGTGGTGTCGAAGATGGAGCCCTGGGCCTCACATTAGGTAAGCATCAGTTCTAGCCTAGAGCCACATCTCAAACCCAAGACATAACTGGTAGCTACTTCTTTTATAATCCTGTACCTTATAATCTGAGAAAATTCAGGAAAAAATTCTCCCTTGTAATGTTCAAGTTCCTCTAAATTAGAATCCCACAAAACAGGTTTTCAAGTAGACAATGAGTGAACAGTAGAATTCTAAGGTTTTTTTGGGGTGTTTAGTAGCAGGAAATTCATTAACTGTTTAATCAAAAATAAAACTGTCCTACTCAGAGGATAGACCTAGCAGCTGAGTCTCAGGTTGCTAGAAGACGGTTTAGGTCTAAGCCCAAAAGAGTATACCAAGAGGGGTGCCCATGAGCCATCTGGGCCCCTGCCCTAGGCAACACTGAGGTTAATCACCCACACTCTTCTCAAAGCTGCTTGATTTTCTTCAGTTACAGCAACACTTATGTCAACATGTTAATCATCTTTGGTTTAGAGATAGAACTCAAGTATTATCCTCTCCCATTTTAGCCCAAAGAGTTTGCAATACCAAAGAGGAGCTAAAGGCCAAGGAAGAGGATCTTAGGAGGTAATGAGATAGAGAAGGGCCTGAGGTTCTCCAAAAGGCACTTTTTGCTTCTCTTTCACAGCTGTCCCAGATGCCTTGCAGCTGGCTTAGCTCTGTTAGGTTCCCCACAAGCACTCTAGGAGATACTCGATGTAGTTGGGCATTGCAAAGAAAACACTTACATACAGACACATAATTCACAGAATTATTTTATAATAATCACCCAAAGAATTCAATACAAGAAATGCAGGAAATCTGTCCACACACTAAGACTGAAGAAATCCAGCTGAAGGCCTGGATCCCACATCAATGTCCTGCGTGAGACCAGTTAAAGACTTCGAGCCCATGAAAATGCCCCCCATCAGTCCAACTGGAGGCCTAGAGCCCACAACAATGACTCATGCAAGTCTTTTCACAGGGAGAGGGGAGGAGAGGCCTGGGATTTAGCTCAGTGGTGTAAGCCTTGCTTAGCAAGTGTGAGGTTGTGAGTTCAATCCCCAGTACCCCAAAAAAAAAGTCTGTTTCATGGATTTGCCCTGGGAAGACCCAAACGTCAGTGGTAGAAGCCAGAAAGTCTGTGCCAGTAGGTTGAGGGTTCTGTTCTGGAGCTAGGAAGCAATGCTCAAAATAAGGACCAGGGCTCCCAGGAAAAGTACCACAGTCATCCTCTGTGACAACAAGGTCCTGTGCTCCTCTGATGATGAGAGCAGCTGAGTTTGTATCAGGAAGCCAGTGTGTCAAGTTTCTCCTGGAGATTGAACAGCATGTCATTGATCTTTCCCTTTAGGACTAGGAAGCAGTAGTGAATCGCAGCCATTCTCAGTGGCAACAAGGTCCTGAGCTCCTCTGGTGTTGAGAATAGCCAAAGTTTATATCAAGAAAAAACCTTGACAAGCTTCTCCAGGAGAACCAATGGCAACAAGAGCACCAACAACACTAACTCTTTCTCTCCCCTGTTCTTTTTATATTGACAACAATCCTCAGGTGGGCCATCCACACTCAGCACCACATTGATTCAGTTCAGCTGGTACTACAAGTTGACCTCCAGTTATCAAACCACCATACTTGCTTTTTCTGGAGCAGGTTTCAGACCTATTACAGCTAACTCTACCCTGCAGCCATCTGATGATTCTGACTGTAGCTCTTTTCAGTTAGGTCTGTAAAAGGCCTCTCCCCATCCATGACCAAATAAAAAGTCTGAAACTGTATGCACAAGCTCACACTTCCTTTTTAAGCAACTTCCACTTGTCTTAGCATGTTCAATCTATGCACTGTTCCCCAATAAGGTATAGCAAAAGTATCAATAAAGCCTCTTCTAGGAAGCATATTTTTGCTTATTCATGATTTTTATCTTGAGTAGAGCATGATGGACTGCTACCCTAAGAGCTGCTAAAACCAAAGACTATTGGTGCCAAGAGTGGCCAACAGCTGGGGCAGGTAACCCTGAAGACAGCAGAACAGAACAATGAAAGGCAACAAAGAGCTACCAGAAGCCACCACCTCTGATGGCTAGAGGAGTTCCTAAAGGCTGCTGATAGCTGTTTCTTTTAAGTGGCAAGAGGGGCCACTAACAATAAGAGAGCTGATAGCCTCTGGCATTTGAAGCTCAAAGCTGTTAACAGTAAAAGAGGTACATTTTTCCAAACTGCGATTGCTACAAAAATTGAGTTTCTGATTAGTAACATCTTGGAAATACATACAGGGACTCTTTTTTTAGAGGTCCCTGCAATAAAGAGCAGATGGTGATGATCATCAGCAGGCTCAAGAACAAGCACATGTCTGATTTCTGTCTTATGTGCAGCAAGAACCCATGCTAGCTGGTGACAGTAGGTCAGGTTATGTCCTGCCTGGCACTGAACCCTCTCCTTCAAAAACTAGGTTAGTGGTAGAGACAGATTAGCTAAAGACCAAGGGAGAACAAGTTTCTGAGGCTCCATCTGAGGACAGAGGCAGTGCTACTAAACATTTGCTAAGTATTGCTATGCTTATTCTCAAGTACAGTTCACTTGCCCCACTTCAACCCTGGCAGATGAGAAAAGAGTGGATAGGAAAGTAAAAATAATAGGCAGGAAAGCAAGTCAAGTGGCCAATTCAGGATGCAGGGGTCACAGAGACAGGCTTTGTGATCACCAAATTCCAACACTGCTATATGGGTCTCTGCTAAGTGAAATTCAAATTGTAGAACAGTTGTGGTCACAGTGCTGAAACAGAATCTTCTAGGGCCAAGGAGAAAACTGGCTGTGAGGAAAGAAGTGCTTGAGTGAATAATTGGCCAAATCCCACAAATAAGGTCAAACCTAGAATATCACCTGCCTCCTGAGGAGGAGAAATTTCTAGAAGATTCTTGGAACTCCTTGGAGACTCTCTGGAAACAAAGTCCTTTGCTGTTTACAACTCTTCCTGAGCTATTACCAATAGCGAGGCTTCTTCTAAGACAATGTGAGTAATGCACTAGCAATCCTGGGAAGTAGGTTTATTTTCCAAATAAAAAAAGGTTAAATTTGCTGAAGGACACAGAACCCACAAGTGTCAAGGTGGGGATTTGAACCCAGTAGTCTTAACTCTAGTTTCTACTTCTGGTGATAGGACTATCATGGCTCTGTTACCATTCTTGGACCAGAATGACCCCTTCAATAACATTCATTCCTATTCATTTTCTATAAGTCCTTGGCATTTGCACCTCAGGGGAATGCAATACAAAGAGATGTCTGAAGTCAAGGGTTACCCTGAACTCTGAGGACCTAAGAAGCTTTTATGTCCCACTATCCTAGAGATATTTTCTCCTTTTGACGGCCCCTTAGTATCTCCCAACTAGTTCTCCTGGGCATCCTACTTTCTTGGATTTCTGGGCAAGCTGAGTAAACAGCATCTGCCAAGAGGCCTAAGGAAAAATGAACCTCAGCTCCCAGCTTCCATTTAGCAAGTGGCTGCACCTGTGGGAGCAGAACCTCTGGGGAAAGGGCTGCTGTTCATCACTGCTTGTGGTTGACTCAGGCAGCTCTGTATGGTGGGCTTTGCTGAGCGAAGTGTACTGGTTTTCTGGGAACTAAATGGGCAGGTAGGAAAGGTTGAGATTCAGTGCGGGTGTAGCTGGACACCGCATCAGATTTCCAGCCTGCTCAAGCCAACAGTTCTCTCCGTTCTGATACAAACAAATGTTGTATTTGCTTGTTTGCTATTTACACTGCAGTTACTGTTAAGAGGTTTTCTTCAAAACAAGCTGGTAAGCTCCCAGGGTTGTAAATACATTTCTTTCCATCTTTCACATACAAACACATACACAGAGTCAGCTGAAAGAAGCCCATCTCTGGGATGCTCATTTTATTTGGGTAGGTGGTCTTTTAGAGAGTCTCGCTATACAGTTCAGGCTGACTCTGAGTTCACTTTGCAGCCAAGGCTAGTCTCGAACTTGCAACAATCCTTCAGCACCACACCTGGCTAAAAGCCCCATTTTGTCTCCTTTCCACTGTCTCCACATCCTTTGCGAACCTATGCATTCCAGATACTAACACTCCCATATTCCCCCACTTCTCACCCTTCCCACATAGACGTATTCCCAGGCACTTTTAGAATCTGGCCCCTGGCTCCTTCCCTGGTCAGTACAATCAGGTTTCACATTCTTTTAGATTTAGGCCATGCCTTGAGCCACCATCTTATTCTGCTTTCAGTGGGATGTAGCCCTCTAAATTCAGTTGCTGTTTCCATTCCTCCGCACTCCGCTTCCCTTACACCTCATCCCTTGGCCACATTTACTGATGACGTACAATTTACTCAGAGTAAAATACAGCTTTTTAACCAGGTGGGGTGATGTATGTCTGTAATCCCAGCACTTGGGAGGTTGAGTCAGGATTGCTTTGAATTCAAGGCCAGTCCTACATAGTGAGTTCAATGCCAGCCTGAACTACATAGGGAGACCCTGTCTCAAAAACAGACAAACAAACCAAAACCCCCCAGCTTTTTAGTGATACAGTTTTTAGATTTTAACAAACACAAATGGATATGTAACTATCAGTTCAAGTAGAGTATGAAAGGGTTTCATTACTCCAGGAGTTTCTCTCATACATCTTTGAAGTCAACAACCGTAGCTTCTCACAACCACCAGTCTAGGCTGGTTTTACTTTTCGCTTCTAGTTTTGGCTTTTTTAGGTTACCACATAAGTGAAATGTGAGTCTGGCTTTTTTCACTCAGTCTAATCCTTTGGAGATTTGTCCATGTTTTTATGTGTTACCAGTGGCCCACTCCTTTTCAAACTATGGATGTATCAATTTTTTTAATCCATTCACCAGTTAAAAGACACTTGTTTCTAATTGGGACAACTATAACTAAAGCTGCTATAAATATTTGTGTAGAGGTTTTTATGTGTATATATGTGCTTTACCCCCTGAACATCCCAGATAAATTATTAGAAATGATATTTCTGAAATGTAAGGTAAGTATTTATTTAACTTAAAAAAATTCCAAATTGTTTTTAAAATGACTGTATCATTCTGCATTTCTACCAGTGATGTATGAACACTGCATTGCTCTTCCTCTTATTGGTATTAGGAATTACCAGTTTCTTCATTTCACCTTCTCTCCATTCTAAAGATGTATGCCATGGTACTTCAATTGCTCTGTTTCTTTCCCTTGAGGGGAAGTTTTAGAAGGCAGGAAATCGGATCCATTTGTACATCTCATACATGGAATATATTAGAGTATAATCTCAATGAACTTCTGTCACGTATATGAATGAAGTTTAAAATGGCTTGGCAGTTTCTGGAGAACAGAGCTATTGATACACTATCCTCTTGCTTGGAAAAGCACTGTGGCTCAAACAATCCCCTTATGTCATGGGGAAGTACCTGGTCTACCTCTGTCCTCTCCCCTTTTTGGAGTCATGCCACTCTTAAATATTCTCTCTGATCACTTTCTCTTGGAGTGCAGCCTCCTGCACAGATCTCAACCCTTCAGCAGCAAATTGAGTACAGACTAGGACTCCATTCAAATGCTGGGTTATGGCCAATGGATTTCCCAGGGTGTGTTACCCAATGAGGTATCCAAGTTCTGCAGAATTAAGAGATGGAATTGTTATGAACAATAGCTACTTCTACCTGGAAGATTCAAACCAAACTTAAGCAGTTGATTGATGATGCATTGATAACCTTACAGTGGACTTTGAAAGAAAGAAACAGTTCAAGGGCTTAATGACCCTGTGTCTTCACATTCACATTCACATTCACATTCACATTCACATTCACATTCACATTCAAATCTTGCAGTATGGCTCCTGAATTTCTTAGAGAGGTAAGTTGCTCACTGGAAAATGTGGACACAACCAAGGAAAGTGATCAAATGAATTCCAAGAGAGGGAACCCAGAATGAAGAAGACCAGCAGGAGTGCTATGTGATGGGGAAATCAGGCCTACAGTGTAAGAAAGAATTGCATGTAGGACTGGATTGGATCCTCTGACCTGGTGACACAGCATTAAGGATCAGCAGTCAACCAGGGCTCAAAGTTAGACCTGACATATTGACTACAATATGTCAGGTCTAACTTCTCAACATAACACACTTTTCAGCCCCCACCAACTGGCTCTTTGGTGGTCTCAGTGAACAGTTACACATTTTGGGACCACAAAGGAGCTATTGGTTTGAAAATTCAGCTCTTTAGTAGACTTAGGCACCAGAACATGAAATGGAACTTTCCTGATGGATCTTTGTGGAGGACATGGAGACAAGTTGGAGGAAAGCAGAAATAGGCAGGAAAATTCCAAGTAGCAACCAAAAATTAGTGACTAATTCCAGAACCAAGGGCATCAGCTCTGCTTATCTGGACTGGCATGGTCCAGAGATCACTCAGACTCTGGAGAAATTGAACACACAGAAATAGAAACTAAACTTTCAGAGGTGGAATTGATGTCAGTTCCAGATGTATTCCCCCAGGTAAAGACAGTAGGGTGCTGACAGTGGTCAAGTAAAGGCCAGGGAAAGGATGATCAAGGAGAGACTCTTAGCAAACTTCTCCAAATTTCCTCTTTCTCAAAATAAATCTGAATCAAGGACAATATGTAATTTATCAACTAGTGATTTCTTACTGTTTATCTTTTTTTAAAATTCTGTAATATCTCTATCATTTTTCTGTTTTTTTCTTTTTAAATAAAAAAATAATATAAAAAATAAATCTGAATCTAGGGTAGGAGAGGAATTTATCTATGGTTCAGCAGTGGTTATTAGTAGAGATAAAACCTAGAATCCAGGTCTCTGGATTCTCCTGAATACAGCTTTACATCCAGAATCCTGGCAACTCATCAGGAAAATCCAGTCTCAAATTGAATTGCTTGAGCCCAGATCTATTTGGACTGATTTGTTCCTACTCAGAAAACCCGCACTTGTGTAAGCTTATGAGCATATTGCCAGTGAATAACTTTTTCTTTCCTTAGAAGATCATTCCAGCAAAAAGTGGAATGGATGCTGCTGGAAATATTCAGGTCCAGTTTTGTGAGACTGTTCCTAGTGTAGTGTACGGCAGAAGCAGACTAGAATATGGGATGGGGAGAGTGTCCCCACCGTGTACCTCAGCAGTCTTCCCTCTTGTGGCTTGTTATACAATGACTCTGGGAGGCAACTTGCAGTGGAAGAGGAGACTTTACTCACATATAAAACACTGAGAATATGTGGCAACACACATTTGTAATTGTAGCACTCTGGGAGTCCAAGCCCAGTCTGGGTAACTTAGTAACTTAGATAGACCCTTTCTCAAAAATAAAAAAAAATTAAAAGGACTGGAAATAATAGTTTAGAAGGAGAGCCTTGGCTTCAATCCTCAATATTGCAAAATAATAAATAAATAAATAAATAAATAAATAGCTGAGAGTGACTTAAAATTATGAGGAAGCGTATATACTTCTTGAATAAGCTGCAGAGAGAAAAAAATGGCCAGTGCAGGAATATGAGGCAACATGGAGACTCAAGAGGAAATAAATCAAGGAGAGGGTCTGTAGGTCATTTCCAAGAAGGTTTATGAGGCTATGAAATCAGAAGCTTTTAACACTCTGAGCAGGGTTTAATTTCTCTATAAATGATATAGTCACTCAATGGTGCTGTTTTCCTGAGGAGATACAAGACTCAACCACTCATAATCATGACAGTTCATTCATGATAATCCATGACTACAGGTCTGGAAAAATAGAAATAAATATTGAGGTGAGAGTGGGGGTTTCAAACTCTAACAGATTCAATTGCTAAGTAACTGAGTTGTACTTTATTTCCACGAACTTCCTGGTAACCTTACAATAACTACATCCTTTATGTTGGCTTGCATGAGTGCTTTTTTGTCCTTTGCATCCAATAAATCCATCCTAAAATTCCTTTATCTTCATGTAATCTGATTTCATGTATTATAAGAATGATTGCTTCCAAACCTCCCAGAGAAGGCCCCAGAATTGATGATGATGCCTGCCTAAGACTCCACAGTTCCCATGACAATTGGCCCTGGCAGAATGAAGACCATTAAGAAGCTGAGCTCAGAGAGGAAGGAGGAAATCTGTACCCCTGTGACCACATCTAAACCTTCTTGGAGAAAATGAGCTGGGAGCTGAAAGAGAACATCTAGTTAGTGCTGGAAGTGTCTTTCGCTGACTTGGTGTGGTCCCTGGAGAGAAGATCCTGGAGACAATATTCCCTCGATTGGACCCTTCCCTCAGTCCATAAACATTTATTGTACATTGATATGGGCTTGACCCTGAATTTGCTGCTGCAGAAACAAACATGACGTAGCTTTTTCTCACTGTTCTCTGACAGAGATGAAATTAGCACTCTGTTGAAACTGCAACTACAGACTTCATTAGACTCTGCTTTGTGTGAGTTATCTATCTTTGTGTCAGTCTCTTCTTTGAGATGAAGAATTCAGAAAGCACAGGAACCCTGAGTCATGCTTTCTACAGTACTTCCTTCCACTTAGACTAGTGCTGAGCTCCACTCTCAGGATTAACTGGAGTTGGTCTGTGGGTCAGAACTCTGTTGCTCCTCCATGTTCACTGATAGGGATTCTGACCCTGGCCACCAATCCTGGAACTATGTCAGGAAGAAACCAGAAAGGCTAAAAAATGTGGGAGAAACCACTCTAATCCATGTTAGAGGAAAAATTCAAAGCAAACCCTTGCTGGGTGTGAGTGAGTGGTACTTTTAAAGAGGTACCTGGACCTTAGAGATAAAGTCCCTCATCTGAGTAGAGCCAGTAGCAAAATCAGTAGTCCCATAGCTCACTAGATGCTCTGAGTTTTCTGACAAAGTCAGATTTAAGAGTCTTCACAAATTGTACAGAGCACCTGAGATACTCCCAGGACCTGTCTTGGAACCTAGGGTGTTTTCTTAGGACTAAATGTCATTAAGAACTACATGCAGATCTCGTGACTGTATATAAACTTTTCTTTGCTGGGACAAAGTACTTGACACACACAATTTAAAAAAAAGAGATTTATTCTGGCTCATAGTTTCAGAGGTTCTACTCTGTGATTAAATGACTCCATTGCCTTAGGCCTGTGAAGAGACAGATATCACAGTAAAATGGCATGGTGGCCAGGAAACAGAGAACAGGGAAAGAGCCACAGAAGAAGGGGTCAGGAACCATATATAGTCCCCAGGGTCATACCCCCCATGACCTACCCAGACATACCCAAAAATATTCTTCACTAACTCCCTAAGCATCTCTCATGCCAGTCAAGTTGAGAAGATTAACCTGTGATTTTTTAGGCAAGAAGAATGAGTTAGTGGAGAAGGGATGGTTTTTATGGTGTCCAGGCAAACAGAAGCCATTGAATATCATGGTGTGTATGTGGCTTTGTCAGAAGGAGTGGGATCCCTGACCAGCTCTGAAATCAATCCAGTACCTGGACTCCCTGGTAGAACTCTTCTCAAGTGAGATGCAGGTACTTGTTCTCCATAGTATGATATATTGACCATTAAGAACATACTACTACCTACATTTTGCCTCAGTACCATCCAATCATCTCCTGATCCAGACTACTAGAGTTCTATTTCTCATGACAACCCTGATATGCCATCAGTCTGTTAGGTGAGTCCTATAATACATCTGAATGCAAGAGCATCAACTTCCCAGAGAGAGCAGGACATTTTGTATTCAGCACATCATAGGAACAAGTGCCCTAACAACTCCACCCGCTTAATCTCTCATGCAGGAATGATGCATCACTTCACCCATGCTGAAAGCAAACTAAAGACTGACAAATACAGAACTGCAGGAGGAACACTGAGAAAATGAGTGGAAACAGGCAATTTGCCCCCAACATCTCTCTATGGTACAGAGACCTGGGCTAAATGTATTTACCAGTATAGCCCACATATTTTTAATTAGTGAAAAATTTTAATTTTTATTGAATTGCAAGGGGCCTATAAGCTGTCCTTTTCCTTAGTAGCCTCTACTTTCAGTGCCACCTACCTTTCCATTACCCCACTAAGATCTAAATTTGGCCATTTCCTTTCAGCATTTTAGTAATCACAAGGACTTAGGCTCACTTGATAGGGGTGATGTTATAAGTGAAGTCAAGAAAGAATGCACAGCATCAAAAATGTCCAGGGCCAGCAAAATGCCTTTGAAATTGCTTGCTTTTTAGTTGGCAATGTGAAATAGCCTAGTGGGAGCAGGTATTGATGCCTGCATTAGAAAGATAATAGAAATGTAATGCTATTCCATGCACCACTTTTAATGCTGTGGGCAACTCTGAGCTTTCACAGATTAACAGGAGGATGTTCATTTCTTTGAAAAAGAAGAAAATAGTGTTTATGATGAAATGGACAGCCCACAACATTTCTCATTCAGTCACCTTATCCACCTCTGAGACAGTTTGTCTCCTCCTCATCCTGAAGTGCTTTCCCTCCAGATGAATCTTCCTTCATTCTCTTGTAATACCAAAGCCCACAAAGTCTGACTTCCAAGTCAGCAGCACTGCCATGAGAGTTGAGAGTGACAGGGCATTTATCTATAAGACCTGATACATTTTGCTCTACACCAGGTTCCAGGAAAACTTGAGTGGGAAGCAACACTGAGAAAGGTCCCAAACCCAGAACCCCCAGGAGAGGCGATAGGAACAGGGCTCCCTTTCAATTAAATGTAGGTTAATTCAATGCTTTTATGTAGCTGTATTATAAGTTATATAATGACAATAGGTACATACTTATAACACACTGTCTTTGTCTTGGGGACATTTATAGAGGAATTCTATAATATGTGGTACAACAAAGAACAAGTCAACTGCTTCATGGGCAGGTCACTTCAAGTTCTTTGTCTACATGTTGAAATGGTTTTAGCCAGTAGTTTTTAACCAGGGGTGACTTTCATTCCTAGGGGATATTTGACAGTGTTTGAAGATAGTTTTTGGTTTAAACAACATAAGAAAATATACAAAAATACTAGCACTAAACAGCTATGGTGTGCAGGCTTAAAATGTCAATTGTACCAAGGTTGAGGAGACCAGGAACAGGTCAACCTTAAGTTCCCTTCAAGCCAGATCTTCCATTTTGCATGGGTTAATACAAACTCACATGACTTTGTGTAATTGTAAGTCCTTAAGTTTTGATGGTGAGGCCCAAGGCACTTATTTCAGGTATCAGTAACACATTCTGAATCTGTTCCTCTTTCTTGGGCTGACCTTTCAGGCCAAACAAACCCAGGGCCGCTTGAGGCCATTCCACTTGTCACTCCCAGACTCAGCACAACATCATCAAGGAAGGTACTCCCAGTTGGATCAACCTGATGGGTAAGAGGGCAGAGTCCATGATGGCATTAGTAGACTAGATTATCTCTTGCCACTGGGCTTTTCTCATGCTGGATTTCTCTTATTAGAATTTTTCTTATTGTTCTTCTCTCACAGTCACATTTTCAGAAGAGTTCCAACCATAATCCTGCTACCATCCTCTGACCATTTCTTTCCTCCTTTGAGACTTTCATCTTCCAGCTTTGAAGATTTGAAGATTCACCTTTTCCAGAGCTGGGGACTCAGCGCTTCAACTATACTTCCTCCAACACACACACACACACACACACACAAGCTTTGATTCACAGTCCTAAGAACTTCTGGATTCAAGCTGTGAACTTTGATTCCAGGATCTGGGATGGAAGGAGAGTCTAATGTTCCTATCAGTGGAACATCTGATATTACTTCTTTCCTACCTTCCTGGCAGGCATCACTAATCAACCACAGCACTTTCCCTATTTGAGGTAGAGCATTGGCTGAGCATGGTGTTCTAACTAAGCCACTTAGTTGGTCAGAGTTGTCACTGTAGGTTTAACCAATTTACAATCCCAGTCTCTGAACCATTCAGCTGAAGACTGCAGGGTTTAGGAAAAACAGTGAGATGTGATCTTTACCCAGACTCTGAATTTCTTGAGAGTTATGGCAAGTTCTGTTTCACTCACTAGTCCATCTTCTACATACACAGGCAAGGTTCAAGGTTTATTGACTGATAATTGACTGATAAAGAGCCTCCTATCTGAGATCTTCATGAGAGAAACATGCCTACTAAGCTTCAGGGGGGTGAGTGGACTCTAATTCATAACCTGCCATCTAGGCTAATGTGGAATAGGGCAACCTTGGGAGAAGGAGTGATTTCTAGGAGAGCAGATGATTTAGGGAGCTATATTCTTAAGTATAAAAGGCAATGCAAGAGTGATGGTTCCCATTATTTCTTAGAGAGGTAATAGCTGTGAGTGAGAGCTTTGAAATAACCAGGTACATGTCATTTCTTTAGACTTGTTATTTTTTATTATTCTTTTCCTGTTGCCCTGTGATGATTAAAGAGCTTTAGAATTTTTAAAGCTATCATTTATTGAGTGCTGTGTCCTAACATCTTTGTAAACATTAACCCTCTAGATGATCACAATGGGTTGGTTCTGTTTTATCCCCATTTCCAACAGATTAAGGCACTGAGTAGCTAATTACATGCTTAAAGTCACAGCTATTGGGTGACTAAGATTCCCACCTAGACCAGTGCATCTCCTAAACTGGTATTCATAAGCCTTTCCAGCAGAAAGCACCTGAACGCTTGTGCTTGGTGACTTCAGGGCAGGAGGAGATAGCAGGACATCTGTGCCAAGTGTAAGAGCATAGAATTTCCAAGAAAGGGAATAGGAGTGAGAAAAGCTAAGGGCTTAGGGAAAGCAGAAACCAGCTGCAGGTTGTTTCCTAGGTAGGAAATCAATCTTTGGCATTCAGCTCTGAAAAACCTCCAACTTTCTAAAATAGAGGTTCAGGGTAGGGTATAATTCCATTCTAACCCTCATGATCCCCTTCACCGGTCTCTGTCCTCTAGTGTACTGCCCCACCATCTCCTGGCCATCTCTCTCAACATCAGTGTGCCACATTTAGTAAATAAGAATATAGAATGGCTAGTTAGTTTTGAGATTCAAATAACAAATAATTTCTAAGTATAAATATGTTCTGAATATTTCATGGAACATACTAAAAATTCTTTGTTTATATGACATTTATATTTAGTTGGTTGTCCTGTAGTTTATATCATAATTCTGTATACCACCCTCTGCTCATTGTCCTTCTGTGATGGTTATTTATTAGGAGTCAACCTGAGTGGATTAAGAGAAACCTAGAGAAGTGGTAAAACATCCTTTCTGGGTGTGTCTGTGAGGATGCTTCCAGAGGAGATTGGTGTGTGAGTTGGAAGACTGATGGAGACAATTCCCTTTCAATGGGTCAGGCATATCCAGTCAGCTGGGGACCTAGAAGGGAGAAAAAGAGCAAAGAACACAAAAAACAAAAAATCAGAAAAAGACAAATTTTTTCTCTTTTTTCTGGAACCTAGACACCTTTCTTCTTCTGCCCTTGGATATCAGAACTCCAGGATTTCTCTCCATTGGACTCCAAGCTCCAACGTTGGTAACAACAGCTCCGCAGGTACTCAGGCTTCCAGTCCTGAGGCTAGGGTTACACTATAGACTTCCATGGTCCTACACTACTGATATCTCAGGATCTCCAAATGCAGATATCGTATCTTGGGTTGTCTCAATCTCTAGAGTCAAATGAGCCAATCCTTTAATAATCCTTTGTGTCCTATTAGTTCTATCTCTCTAGAGAACGCACCACCCTTTGCCCATTCTAGTTTTCTTGGCTCACCACTCCACCATCTCCTGGTTTAAGCATCCTCTGAGGTACTCATTCTCAGTCTTTGACCTATGCCCTCTATACCATCTCCTCATTTATCTCCCTAAAGAGGTAGGGGAAATTCCTGGTTCCACACATCCTAAGTTGCTGTGTCACATACCCTGTCCAAAACTATGTTGTGATCTTTACCCTGCTCAGGCCCCCCTGGAGCCTTCCTTGAGGGAAACTGCTTCAACCCTGGGCCAGGTCAGGAGCATCTTTCCTGCTGCAGACATTAAATTCAGATCCTGCTCTAGGCATTCAATTCAGGCTCCTGTGGTGGTGGTGGTGGTGAAGGGGGCTTCTGGAGCAGCAAAGAAATGAAGCTAATGAGCCAAAAAATGTTGCTTGCAGCTTAGAAAATTTCATCATTCCTTGGCTCTGGGCCAAAACATTTTAAGATGATGGGGGAGGGGAGTTGAGAAGAGGGCAGTTTGTTCTTGGTTTCTGCTCCTACAGTTGTCAACTGCAGACAGGACAGGTCAATGATCTGCAGAAATAGGACTGATCCAAGAATGACCTGTTCCAAAAGGCTGTAAAACTCCAAGATTGGAATACTTGAGTCTGGAAATTCACTACCATTTTGGGGTTCCTACCTCACCTATCAGACACAAAGAGATAGGAAAGGAATTGGTCTTTGGGTAGGAACCCATAAATTGAGGAAGACATGAAGGAGGGCCATGAGGAGGGAAGAAGTATTAGAGGAATTATGCCTGCTATACCCTCCATATGTGCACAAACACACACACACATGAACATACATGCAAGACATATGGATAAATGTATACACATATTCATGCATATACATATACATACACATTCACAGCACAGAAAGAGGAAACTGGATTCTCACATCTGTTCTGCCAGTCTGGTTGAGCTGATGACTTCCTGTAGCAGCCTCAATTTGCTCATCTGCAAAATTTAGAAGAATGAAGGTTCTCCCTGTAACAGTCCAGGAGTTTGGCATATCTACCCTACCATAAGCTCTTTGGGGACAGCTCTTTGGCTTCAGTTCTTGGAATGACTGATCACATAGAATCCAGACAGACTTGGGGAACGTGCAGC
The DNA here is from genome assembly GCA_004027455.1 of Hydrochoerus hydrochaeris. Classification (NCBI taxonomy): domain Eukaryota; kingdom Metazoa; phylum Chordata; class Mammalia; order Rodentia; family Hydrochaeridae; genus Hydrochoerus; species Hydrochoerus hydrochaeris. The sequence continues at coordinate 36,451 of PVLA01002825.1, forward strand.
AATGCCTGCCTCTGCTGCTACTGCTGTCCTTAGATCTGGAGATTAGCCACAAAACCAGAGGCATTTTCCCATGTGCAAGCAGGGGCCCATCCTGTCTGCTCTCTCTGGTAGAGGCTATAGGAGAAACAAGGACACTAAAGCCTCAAGAAGGCAGGTCACTCAATGTGCATCCTGTACCCTGATGCCTCAGGACCCATCCAGGAGATAGGACAGAGCTCGAGGACACATCTGGCAGGTGACTATCAGGGTTCTGCTCCCAATTCATTCACACACTCAGAGTCACTATTGAATACCTTTCGATTTAGCTTAATTAAGCCATCTGCCCACAGTAAATGGTAAATTATCTCAAACACTTCCTGGATCCCAGAGGGGCGAAGGAGATAAGAGGAAGTTGTCATCCCCCTGAGTGGATCTGGAGGATCTTGTCCTGCCCACAGTGACTTCATCCTTAGTGTCAGACAGCCCTCAGTGTCTACAAATCCTTGTGTGTACCTGCTGCCTCACTGGTTTTTCTCTATTTTAGGAAGAGGAGCAAGGCTCATACATGGGCACCATGGATAGGAAAACAAATAAAACAGATTTATTTGTTTTCCTTCAGCCTTGAATGCTGTGATAGTGCTCTCTTCCAATGTACCTATATTAGATGGGCCTTCCTCAGCTCTTTATTCCCTGAGGCAGCCTGTGCCCCCACTGAAGTGTTCTGCAAACCTTGCTTTGCTCTGCAGACATGTGGCCAGAGTCTAAAGGATGGAGGGATCTCATTTCTGACATCTCTTGGAAGTAGAGGTAAGAGGCTGTCACCTCCAATGGTGGAGGTCTTTCTCAGAGTTTCTGGGAACTCAGATAGCCTTTGGTGAGTTTTGCATATTCAGACTCTGGATTTAGAAACATGCACATAATTGCTCTAATTCAAAACACTCTGACTTACTCTCAAACTCCTAAAAGATTGAAAAACACATGGTAAAAGTTACATGAGTGACAACTCCTACCAGATGTTCCCTTTTGGCAGAGAGCCAATAATTAGAAGGTTGGTTGGTAAGTTTAGAACAAAGGTAGATTTAGTTATAGGATAGAACATAGTGAGAAACTATCTTTAATCACACCAGAGTTCTGTCCGGAGTCAGGGTATCCCTCAGGTATAACTGGAGACACGCTAGTTGCTTGTGTCCTTTGACAACTTCACTTCTAGACTCCAGCTGGTCACGGATGCCCAGCTGCCAGGGCTCCTTTCAGTTAGGCCAGGAATTATCAATTGGCTCATGACCCTTTACAGCTGCAATTAGTCCTGTCACCTATTTCGGATTTGGGTAATTTTCAGTCTTTTCATTATGCATTTCCAAAGTATTGTTTAGAGTGGGTCTTTCCTATAAATGGCTAAGTGTACCTATCATTCATTAATTCTTAGCCACTTTACTTTCTGAAAATGACATAAAGTTCTGAAAATGTCTTTTTGTAACCCCCTCCATACCATTCTTTCATCGTGCTTGTTAGGAAGTCAGGCCACTTGATCTTAGACAGGATTCTTATGCTTTTTCTGGATGCCCTTGGGCCTCTATTGGAAACTTAGCTTGGGTGCTTGCCAGCTGTGTCCCTTTGGTTGAATTCCCAAACCTCCACAAGTCTTGATTTCTTTGAGATAAAAGGGAGCATATATTAATGATTACCTCACAGGAATGTGACGATCAAGGCAGACAGTCAATTTTTATGTCTCAATCATGTATCAGAATGGACTTTGACTTCTTTAAAGTGACTGTCATCAGTCAGGAACCTCAAGGAATCTTTCCCAAACAAGAACATCCTTGGAAAAATATTTCTTTAAGAAGATTTTACTGAGTGCCTATCATGCGTCAAATATGATATTCACCCAGATAGAAACAATTTTCTTGAATGCTGAATTAACTATTTTCCCATAGGATATAAAGATAATATCAACTAATATTGGGAATTTATGTGTATCAGACATAATATTCATTGCAGGCTTTATCTCATTTAATTCAACAGGGCATTGAGGTAGATTATTTTATTACCCTCATTTTGCAAATAAGCACACTGAGGCAAGAGAAATTAATCAAGTTCTTTAAGGTCAGGTAGCTTGTAAGTGGGTAAATCCATATATGAGGGGCTACTAAGATCATGCTCCTAACCAAGCTCTAAGGTTTCAAATACAAAATCAAGAATGGTACAGGTTAGGCTCCCTTGCTCTGTGTTTTGATTTCCTTGTATGCTTATTAAACAAGGTATTGTATTTAAATTTTGCTGTAGCTTATAGCTACAATGTTTGGATGGATGGGAAGATAAAGAGAAGCTGGCCCCCAAGACACCGAATAGTGATAAAGAAGCCATAATTGAGACAAAGAGGATTCTCAGACCTGAACTCTGGAACAAAGGGAATTCCCCTCTAGAAATAGCCTTCTGGAAGCAAAGGTACTACTAGGAAGTAATCAGGAATCAGAAGAGGAGGCAGATGTCATGAACAGATCTGCCATCCCACCTAATAGAAGTTCAGAACTCCAGAATGAGCACAGATGGGATCTGGGCCTCAGTGCATCTTCCTCAGGGATTCACATTCACTTCATTGGTGCTCTGGCAATAGCTACTGCCTCTCTGTGGGTCTTACTTCCAAAGCATTTATTTTTCTGTTATTTCTAAGCTTTGAGTCAAGTCTTATCTGACTGGCCCAGCCTGGTTTTGCCAGCCAGAGGGAAAGGTCTTATGTTCAGGTTCCAATTGGAGCATTAAAGAGATTTCAGGCTCCCTGCGGCTTTGCCAAGAGAATGTGTTCCAGGTCAGAGTGTCATCTCTGTCTTCTTCAGGAAACATGCTGGGACAGCCTTGTTACCATAAAACTACCATGATATTTATAAAGTTCAGAGAATGTCTCTGAGCCCCTGAGCCACTCTCCCATCCTAAGGTCCGTGGCAGCAAATACTCCTGCTGTTCAATCTTCATAATGGTTCAAGGTGGTAACCACTACTTAATATTTGCCTTCCCAGAGTACAGCAGCCTCAGCCTGCTAGGCAGAGCTCTTAACTTGGTCTTTTTTTCTTTTTTTTCTTTCCTTTTTCTTTTTGAGACAGAGTTTCTGCTATGCAGTTCAGGCTGGCCTTGAACTCACAGCAATCCTTCTGCCTCAGCCTCCTAGGTGCTGAGATTACAGACATGTGCCACTACACCCAGCTAGAGCTATTAACTTACATCTATGAATTTAAATGAAGAAAAAATATTACATGTTTAGTTTTGCTAAACTTCAACAAAAATTGGCATCTCCTTCCAGTTTGAATGTAGGCCACAAAGCACAGAAGCATTAGCAATATGTATGATTTTGTCACAGGTATTTTCATAACATATTACAGTTGTTTTAGATATAGTGTCTTGAAATGTCATATGTGTTCACCACTTCAAAATTATAATAATTATTAAACCTAAGCTAGATTTTGTTATTTAATATAGTAGTAACATTATATATTATATTGCAAAGTTTAAAAAATATTTTAATAACTATTTTGAAGAAGTTGATTTCATTTATAATCCTACACATTTTATTTTCTACATTAGAAACTGAAAGGGGCCACTTGGCTTCACCAAGTTTCTGGGCAGCCTGTTACTTTCAAAAAGCAAGAATCCTGCTCTAAAAATTATAGGAAAACCTGCATAATATTTGGAGAACTTTGGAGCCATAGGTGGGAAAGCCCAAGAACTCACAAGCCCTCAGAGTCAAGTGCCCTTTGGAATAGTGCTCTGCTTGTATGCCATCTTCATTTTCTTATCATAAAAAAATGTGTGGGTTGTATTGATTTTAAGTAAGAGGCACTGCTGTTGTCATCTCAGGAAGAAAATCAGGGGTCCAGATGAAAGAATACCTTAATATTTTTTAAAGCTTTGAAATATCCCCAAGCTGTGACTTTTTTCAACCCCTTGTAATCTCTCTGTAGTAAACCACACTAAAACCTTCTAAAAGGAAAATGGCCTGTGTGCCTGCCTATAGGGGCAGAAAACAAGAAACCACCACTGGGGATGATGGATTGATTTGCAGACAGTGGGGTCCATAGAAGAGTCCTACAGGATGAGTGGCTGGGGGTAGCTTCAGTAAGGAGGTCCCATGTGGTGTGAAGGGGGTCACAGGGCTTGAGGCAATGGTAGGTGTGTTTGGGTGGGTGGAATGTGGCCCTGAGACTAATAAACAGGTCTCCAGAACCCCTTTCCAAAGAGAGGGAGGAACCATCCTTTTTGGGAAGCTCACTGGGCAAGGGGACCATCAAGGGACAGAGGAGTACCTGGGGCAGTGCTTTTCCCTAGGTCCCCAGGTGGGTAAATGTTTTCAGAGTCTTAGATAGCCCAGCATACTCTTTGGGGCCTTGGAACAGGGTCCTGTAGGACTCACTGTATAGCTGCTTTGTGCCAACAACAGACTGAAGGTACAGAGGCAGGGCTCCCAAAGGGGAAGAACGAGTAGTGAAAATACCTTCACAAAACATGCAATATCTCACATTTTTCAAAGCTGCCTTTAGGTAGCCTGAAAGGACAATGGAAAGAGATCAAAATTTCCCGTGAAACACACAGACACACAGACACAGACACACACACACACACACACACACACACACACACACACACACACACACACGGGGTGGGTGTGGGGCTGTAGAGGAGATTAAGAAAGGAAAAAAAAAAACAGGGAAAGCAGTAAGCCCGATTTCTTTGGCCTTGGTGGGCTTCAGTTCTTGTCATCTGTATAGTGGGGACAATAGCAACCAAGAAACCTACCTCGCTGGTTTAGATGGGGACCAATGACACATGCATATGAAAGATAAGGACATGCCATGCAGGGCCCAGGAAGAGAGAAGCCAATTCGCGCCTCCCATGAGTGAACAGAAGCACACACTGGGTCTGGGAGGAGTACAGCAAGAAGCCAAATTGCCCTTCCTGTAAGCTGTGCAAGGCACGAGGGGCCCAGGAAGCAAGAAGCCAGTTTGCTCCTGCTGTGAGCTGACATTGCTTGGGCTGAGAATCAAGAAGCTCCCCTTCCCCTAAGCAACTGGCTGGTTTGGAGGACAGGCTGAGTTGATAGCAAATGAGCTATAAAAACAGCTACATTCTTATATTGTTTGGTGGACTTTGCAGGCCTAAGCCGGTAGTCTGAGCATCTATGAGGAGAATAACAATATGCAATGCAGCAAATATAGGGGATTTCCTTCTGTCTTGTTTTTGAAGCCCAATATTGTTCTATTTAGTTTTATTCTGATTTATTGTTTTATTTTATTTAATGTTCTGTTGTTTTATTTGGTTTTGTTTTATTTGACTTTTCTATGTCTGATGGTATGGACAACTACTGTGAAGATAACAAGAAATATTATGGTATCCATTGCAGATTTCCTAATTATCCTGTTTTGAAGCTCTGTACACTTTCTTTTGTTTTGATTGCCTTTATTCTGTTTTATTTTGTTAGGTTTTATTCTCTTTAAAATAAAAAAAAGATGAAAGCTTTGCTAGGAAAATGGAAAGTATTGGTTTGTATGAGCACTTTATCTCCGTATTTGTTTGCTAGAGCTGTTATAAAAAAGGGCCACAAACTGAATCGCATAAACAGACATTTGTTGTCTCACAGCTCTAGGTAACAAAAGTCCAAGATCAAGTTATTAGCAAAGCTGATTCCTTCCAAGGACTATAGAATCTGCTCCACACTTTTCCCCTGCTTCTGGCAGTTGCTGGTAATGGTTGGTGTTTTGTGGTGGGTGGAGATATCACTGGATTCTCTTCTTCTGATAGTTTTCTCTCTGGGTGGGATCTGAGGCCAAAAGAGGGCCTCCTGTCATGCAGCATAGCAGAGCAGCAAGAAGCAGGAGCTAAAACCTACATTCAACAGGTTAAGAGGGAAATGCTCAAATGTGGCCTTGAGCAAAGCTTGGGAATTTGGAAAGCAGGTACAACAGAAAGAAAAAGAGGTCTGTAATGGGTTGAAGAGTGTCTCTCCAAAATTCATGTTCACCCAGAACCTTGTAACCTTATTTGGAAAATAGGATTTTGCATATATATATATATATATATATATATATATATATATATATATATATCTCCAAGGTAAAAATTGAATTAAAGGGTGCCCTAAATCTAATGATTGATGTCATTATGAGAAAAAGAAAATGACACATAGACCAAGGTTGGAAAAAGCTACAGCAAAATGGAAGAAGAGCCTGGACTTATGCTGATGCCAGCCAAGGAATGCTAGGAGTTACCAGTAGCTAAAAAAGAAAGGAATGATCCTACCCTAGAAGCCTCAGAAAGATTCTGACTCTCCACAACCTTGATTTTGGACTTCTGGCCTCTAGAACTGTGAGAGAATGTGCTTCTGTTGTATTAAATACCTCCATCTCTAGTGTTTTGCTACGACTGCCCCAAGAATGTAATATAAGACCAGAACATAAAGAGGCTGGTGTGGCAGGGAGGGGTCAAATGGTCAACTTCGGAGAGGAGCCTGAGTCATGAAAAGACTACCCGCTCCCAGAATGATAGATTTGGAGGGGCGTGGAGCTAAAAATCTTGAGGAAAAATGACAGATTTGGGGAAAAGCTAAAGTGACAGATTTATATCCATGGAATGACATGCTCAAAATTAAGATTTCAGAGGTGGAGCAGCTCCATATGATTCAGGTGCAGGTCCCTCTCTTAGAGAAGACAAGCTACAGGCAAACAAATTCACCCAACTGGCAAGGCAGGTCACCCTCCTTTCATCTGCATTGCAAATCTAAGGACTAAAGAAGAACCTGGCTTTTCTGGGGAATTACTATCAGCTCTCTTCTTGGCATTTCAGACGCTGTCTGAGAGTGTGTTCTGAGAGGGATAGGCTTGCTGGGGTATGGGACTGGGTGCTCTAGTCTCAGTCTGAGGAGGCAGGTCTTCCAAGGCCTGGCCCAGGCTTTCAGAGGGAGACCTCTCTGCCTTAAGGGCTTTCTGAAAGGCTTGCTGTTCTGGATTCCCCTGAGGATTAGATGAGAAAATACAAACACTAAAATGGCAAGGTAAGGCTGGGCCATTTGAGGAAATTCAAAAGGAACATCCTCAAGTTGAATCTTAAGGCAATTAAATAACATCTCCAGAGCAGGCCAGAGAAACTGAGTTGCCCTGGGGCCAGGAATTACTCAACTGAACAGCAAAAGCCCAAAGGAAAATGGAAAAACGCCTTCTTTGACCCAAGACTCTGCACCCCCTATTTGTTTCACCCTATTTTCCCTCTTCCAGCAACCTCTCCCCAGGCCCCGCCCCACCCCATCAGAGGCACTTCCCAGCTGTCTTCCTTCTTCCCCACCAGGCCACCAGCATGGCTGATCTCTTCTCCTGCTCTCCTCTAGCCCTTATCACTCCATAGCTGAGCAGCTGGAGCTCAGGGGCTAGGGTTCTTCTCCCCAACTTCTTAAGATGGCTGTGTCCTAATATTTAAAGAAGAAAATGCTAGAGAGAATAAATAGGCAATGAAAAAATTTCATTTTTAGCACACAAAATTCCTGATTCTGTATTCACATGCTTGGCCCCCAGCCCACACTCCTTTCCCTGCCTCAGCTGGGGCTCTACTTTTTTCTCTCCTCCCTGGCCCTTTCTCCAAACCTGCCAAGCAAACAGGATGGGTTGGGAGCAGAAGGCAGTTTAACTTCACATCCCAGTGTGAGCATCAACCAAGAGTTATTCCAAGGACTATATTTTTCAAAACAAAATATATAGTTAATCAGTGAGGTGTTTCTCCCCAGACAGCTAATCTCCACAAGCTTTGCGTGCATCTTTTCTTGGTGCTTATGCAGATGTCCAGGGAAGCAAGCTCCTCTTACTTTCTCTGCCTGAAACAATTTCTTTTTCTTCCCTAGTTTCTCTCCATGCTTTTTTTTTTTTCAGTACCAGGGATCAAACTCATGACCTCACACTTGCCAGGCAGGCGCTTATGCCACTGAGCTAAATCCCCGGCCTTCCATGCATATTTTGAAAGAGGAGATTTTAGGCAGCTTTCTTGGTTGAGGAAAGCCAGAGGTTGGTGAGATTATGGAGAACTGGGTGCACAAAGTGGCAGACTATGTCAAAGAGTGGTGATGATTTTAAGCTCTTTAGGGTAGAAGGGGAGTGGTGGTGACCATATTATTAGTGGTGGTGAAACATTTATTAAGCTGTGGAAAAAACACTCAGAGAAAATCAGAGAAGCAGTAACTGACTTAAGCAGTTGATCAAGTCCTCCTCACATCATCGCTTTACTATGTAAAGACAGCAAGTTCCTTACTCTCTCCCGGTGGCAGCTGATCAGCTTGAGTATCAAGGATGGGAGGGAGCAAAGACAACTTCTAGTGGAACCTCACACAATGAAGATGAGGTAGTGGACCTACAGAGGCTGAACAGCTCCCACTTGCAATTGTAGATGGACAGAGGCAGAGAGAGCATGGAGAACCAGCCTCTAGTCCGTGGTTATTGTTCTATCCCCTTATTAGTCTGGGAAAGACCTGTAGCTGCCTGACCAGCAAGAAGCCACAACCCTTCTGCTAAGCAGCTGCAAGAGGACTGACCACAGACAAACACTTGCGGGCTTGGTCAGATCCTAGCGGGACCAGGATGTTCACCTGGGCTTATGAAAGTGATTCAGTGAAGTGAATTTGTAGAGTATGGCAAGATATATTGAAACAGCTTGGGAATGAAGATAGCAGGAAGCTATTTTCATCCTTTGGTGTGTGGAAGAAATGGTGCCCAGTAAAAGCTGGAGTCATGTAAGAGGCTTCCCAAAAATCAAAACATGCAGACAGGGTGTGGTGGCCCACATGTGTAATTCTAACATTCTGGGAGGTTGAGGTAAGAGGATCACAAATTTGAACCCAACTTGAACAACTTAGCTAATGAGTGAGACCTTTTCTCAAAATAAAAAATAAAGGCCGGGGATTTAGCTCAGTGGCTTAAGCACCTGCCTGGCAAGCACAAGGTCATGAGTTCGATCCCTGGTACAAAAAAAAAAAAAAAAAAAAAGAAAAAGAAAAGGGCTGGGGGATATGAAGACCATGGGTTCAAACCCCAGTACCAAAAACAAGGCAGAGAAGGAGGACATGGAACAAATATTGACCTCTCTTTTGCAGACAATGGTCTCCTATGGAAACTTTCTGCTAATCTGATCTAAGCTAAAAAGTAGAAAACAAGAGAACCTTCTGATACTATCCATGGAGATGAGTCTCCTGGAGCACAGATTAGAAAAAAAAAAAAAAAACCTAGATCTTAAGCTGGGAGCAAAGCTTACTGAAAAATCAGAGGATGTATATTAGATTGTATATCTCAATAGAATGAGCAAGTTCTCAGGACTAATGTGAACTCAGAACTTACTGAATACTGCCATGTAATCTTTGGCAAGTCACTTTGCCTCTCAATCTGGTTTTCTTTTTGTGGCTATTTATAGACCCTTGATGGAATATATGAGGACAAATGAGATGCGCTTATGGGAGAGTGCTGACCACATACTAGGTACTTATAAAGGTTAGTTTCCTGGGGCCTGGGATTTAGCTCTGTAGCTCAAGTGCTTGCCTGGTAAGTGCAAGGTTGTGAGTTTGATCCCTGGTACCAAAAAAACAAAACAAAAGGCTTTGCTTCCCTTCTCTTCAGAGTCCCCATTGCAAGTTCTACTGAACTAGAGGCACTGTTACAAGAAGGGGGAACATATATAGGCTATGGATCCAGTCTCTGGCTCCACAGCCACCAGCTGCCTGGCCTCCGCAAATTGTTCAGTCTAACTGATTTCTTACCGGTTTATAGAACATGAAGTTGTTATGAGGATTAGAAATGGCTTAAAGTTACCTCATAAAAAAAATTGAGCTCATCCTAGTTGGCCCTGGAGTCAGATTAATTTAAAATTCTACCCCCTACTTGTTAGCCATCTGACCTTGGATAAGTTTTCAAATTTCTTTGTGTGTCAACTTCTTCATCTATAAAATGGGAATAATACAAGCAGCTGCTGTATCCTAGGGTTGTGATAATAAAGTAATGAGCACAAAACATGCCAGGCACAGAGTTGGCTCTCAGACATTACTGTCTGTTATCAACTTTGCTGTGTTTCTTGAGTTTTTTTTTTTCTTCAATTAAGTATCCAATCCTTCTACACAGATCCAGTGTCTTTTTGAGAGAAAAGCAAGTAGGAAATTGGGAGAAAGGAGAAAGACAGTTGACCAAAGGGAACAAGTTCTGAGCATACAGATGACAAACACCCTTACCCAGAACAGGTACACAAATATGGGTGCAGTTGAACACTAGACCTTATAACTCTCTTTCCATGTAGCCTAGACAACTGGGAGAAATGTTCTCTAGCTTTAACACCCCACCCAGGCAGTCTTCTGCCTTGGTATGACTCTGACTGGCTTTCAATTGGGTAAATATGGAAGAAAAGAGGAGAGTACAGTATAATGAGACCTGACACTGTATCTCCCAATAATAATTTGAAGAACATTTACTACATACTATGCACCACTGGAGACTTAATATAATTATCTTGCATCAATTTCAACAATTTTTAGTCAAATTGGAAGAATGACATTAGTAAATCTGGAAGCTGAAGTCCAGAGAAGTGAGGGAACATGGCCAGCCTCATACAGTATTGGCAGAGTCTACATTTGAAATAAAGTCTGATTGTTCCCAAAGCCTAAGCTTGGGCAGTGGCCCACATGTTGAATGTGAATGGAGGGGACTGGAGAGAGCATGAGAAAATGGGTGAGGAATGAGCCCAGAACAGCCTGCCATTACTGCTCATTTCTCTAAGTTGCTGGATAATGAGGAGTTTCTGAGGCTGTTTCTTTTCTGACAGATCCTCATTGCCAAGGTCCTGAAGACAAGAGAGAGCAGCTCCCTTCCCAGGCTCTGGAATTTGCCTTCTTCTCTCTTCCCTATCCTCCTGCTTTAGTCACTCACATTTGAAGCACTGAGCTTCAGAGATCCTTGCAGCCAGTATCACACTGTGCTTCTCTTCCCCAAGTATGTGGCAGTGGGTACCTGGAGAGAAATGGCAGACTTTCAGACAGTGTGTGTGTGTGTGTGTGTGGGGGGGTGCTGGTGGTAGTAGTATGAAGTGGGGGTGTCCTTGAATCAGACTTTCCAGGTGATTTTGAGCCCTTAATCTGCCAGTCTGTCAGGCCAGGTCTGTGACTTCAGTTGTAAAAGGACTAACCAAATTGTTGTGGGTAGTGGCAGCTGGATGCCTATAGTTTCAGCTGGCCTCTCTTGAGTACAGATGCTCTTGTTGGGGCCTCTGGAGCCAGAACAAGGAAATTCATCACCATGAAGAGCTTCAGCCATGTAAACCATGATGGAGGTATATACAGTGTGGGAGCCCCTCAGAAGTGAACCCAAAGGACAAGCTTCAGTTTTGTGATTTTTTTCACAGATTCCACAAACAGACATAGAGAGCTTACTTTTGTGTGAACCCTGTGTGGACTGAATCAGACAGCAGCACACACTCAAAACTGCTTAGATACAGCAGAGGAGAAAAGGCATATGCACAAAAACATACCAAATGTGAAAGGTTATCCAAACCTCTCTTTAGGATTTAAGAGTGGTTCACAAGTGTAGAGGAAGGAGAGAGAGCTGGTGTGCGTGTTGGGGGGAGACTTTACACAGCATTCACCATTACTGTACTAAGAGCATTGCCCATATAAACTTCTGCAATCCTCCCAACCATCCTTTCACATTACAGCCCTGGAAATGGACACAGAGAGGCTGAGTTACTTTTGCAAGGCCTTCAGTGCAAGATCTCTGGGGCTGACAAATGGATGTGACCTGCCTGTGTGACTCTGAATCTGTGCACTTAACCCCTAGATTGTATACCGGTTCATGTCCTCATGCCTTATACTCTGATTATTAAAACATCATTATGAAAAAATGAGCACTAATGTCTCTCCTGGGATTTTGCTCCATTATTAAAAATCCGTATATCTACACCACGATTGTGTGTGTCATTGTTAGATTTAAACTACAAAGAATCTCATTCAGCTACATTATTGAGTGTTTGCCAAGAGCCAGACACTGTTGTAGCTACTTTTGCATATTCTAGGCCAATTTACTTCTTGCAAAGTCTTGGAATATAGGTGGCAATTTCTCCTGTGTTCCAGAGAAGAAAAAAGAAAAGAAAGACAGACATGAAAGAGACTTGCTCCACTGGTAACTCATGCTCATAGAACCAAGCTTGGGATATAGCTCCTGTAACATCAAGGTATTCTTTTTGATTTTAAAGATAACAGTGCTATTATTAATTTTTATTATATACAATCACATACAGGATAGCTTTGACAGAGTATCTTTTTCACTCATTTGTTTTTGCATGTGAAGTAGGTTTTAATTTTTATTGTTAGAGCATCTTACTACTAATTTTAAAGAGTATGAAATGTGGGTTTTGAACTTAGCTTCGAATTTAAAATTTCTGTCACTGTTAATTTGCAAATTTAGGCCAACTCCTCACATCTCTGAATCTCAGCTTCCTTATCTATAAGAAGGGGATTAGAATACCCAACCCACCAGATTATTACAAGGATAACAATAAGTAAGCACCAAGTATGGTGTCCTGCAGGCTCCCAGCGAATGACAGCCTTCTTTATGGAGATCCATATGGCATAGGTGTAACAAATGTGTTGCACTGATGGGGTTTACAGATTCTCTAACACATTTTTCCACTTTATGCTGTCAGAGTCCCTTGTGAGATAGATATGAGCCATGACTGAAAAATGTGATGAATGGGTTCCCACCCCCCAGGAATGGGTTTCTAAAAGACTTACACAGTAAAAGACTGTATTAATCCTGCCATTAATCCCCCTCAGAATATTCCCCCTCCCTTCAAACAAACTCACACCACCATTCTTGCCATTTTCTGAAGCAGTTCTGGAAGTCTCTTCTCTCCCTTTTTTTAAATGTAGTTAAGTTTATAATTAAGTTTTTAATATAAGTAAGTTTATTATTATACATAATGATCATATTCATCATAGGGAATTTGTATCTGCATATGATACACTTTGATTTCTCTATTTTACCCTCTCCTTCCTTCAACCCATTTTCTCTTCCCTATTGTATTTGTTTCTATTGTATTCTTTATTTAAATAACTTTTCCCCATTTCCCTTCCTTCCTTCCTCCTCCCCTCACCCTCGCTTTTCTTTACTTTTGAACAACTTCTTCTCATTTCACAATATCAACTGTATATTTTGGTCCTTATTTACTCTTTCAGTTTCTTACATGAGGGAGACAATGTGATGTTTACCCTTGTGAGTCCAATTTGTTTCACTTAAGATTATGGTGTCAACCTGCATCCATTTACTTAGAAATGCCTCAAATTTATCCTTCTTTATGGCCAAAGAGTACTCCAGTATATTTTTAAAAAATACATCTTCTTTATTCATTCCTTGGTTGATGAGTATTTGGATTGGTCCCATGATTTGGCTATTATACACTGTGCTGCTATAAACGTGGGTGCAGATATATCACTGTAGTATGATTTTTTAAATTCTCTTAGGAAGATACCTAGAAGGGGAATAGCTGGGTCAAATGGGACCTCTAATCCTATTTTATTTAGGAACCTCCATACTGATTTGCATACTGATAGCACCAATCTACGCTCTCACCAACAGTGGAGAAGAGTCCCCCCCACAACTGCCCATTCCCACAGCCCCTTCAGGATTTGTTATTGGTTGATTTCTTGATGGTAGCCATTCTTTCTGGAGTAAGATGGAATCTCAGTGTTGTTTTAATGTGCATCTCTTGAATGTCCAGAGACATTGAACATTTTTTCATACATTTATTTGCCATTTTTATTTCTGCATCTGAGAAGTGTGTTTCATGTCAGCTTCCAATTTTTCGATAGTTCTTTAAATTTAGAGGGATCTTAGAAGTCTCTTTCCATCAGTGCCTTTAGTTGCTTTATCGTGGTTGCTTCAGGGTCATGAATCGATTGAAAAGCTTTACCTTTTATTATTATTTTGATGTTAGGGAAAACCACAGTTACATGGTGCCAGATTTAGTGGGTGAGGACCCACTATAACATTTTTAGAAGCCTGCATTTCCATTTCATGGTACTTAGCCACAGCACTCACTGTATCTTTGATCATGCCTGATCATGAAAAAGACTTCCAGAATTGCTTCAGAAAGCAGCAAGAGCAATGGGATAAGTGTTGTCAACTTAGGCAAACTATTATCACCTCTGAATGTTTCCTCATCTATAAAATGAGGATTGTAATAACCAAGTCACCAGGTTATTGCAAAGATAACCTTAAGTAAGTACTGAGTATGGCACCCCGTATCATATTCCAGTGAGGGGAAGTATTTTGAGGGAGATTATAGCAATATGTCTTTTGTTGTAATAATTTTTAAAGAATTTAAATACACACCACATTTTTTGGATCGGCCCTTGTATTCTCACTTCAGAGATAGATACCCCACACAAAGTAAGTGGCAGAGCAGAATCCCAAATGCATGTCCCATGAAACTCCACTGCAGGGACCGCGCGCGCCACTTTTCTTCTGTAAGAGGAGGGGAGATTCATGAGATATTTGGGGATTTACAGGATGGGACAGATGCCCAGAGATGGCTGCTGAATAAGGAGATCACAAACTAGTAGTGACCATATGATGCTGTCCCCTGAGGGTGAAGATAGGAGCGCTTCTATGACACATTTGCCAATGTATGTTTATGGAAGCAGCAATCTCGTGAGTGTTTAAAGAACAAATAAACAAAACTAGTTCCTTGGCCAAACTTATTTGGCTATGGCCAGTCCTGCCCAAGAAATCTTCCCTATTTGACCTGAAGTCCTGGCTTAGAAAATTGATAGGTCTGCGGCTGACTTTGACATTTGTATCTGAAGTCTGACTCTCTGGGTCTAGGTGTGTGGTATTTTGAGTAAAGGTCTGTTGGTTGAAATATTGGTGAAAGCCACTATATGCTCTGATTGGGAGGAAATGAAACCCTGAGAGTAAGGCGGAATTGCAAGAATGATGAATTATCTTTGCCAAATGAGGCCCCGTTTGGAGTTAGCTGGATAAGTCCTATGGCCCAGGGACATCTTTGTGCACTTGGCTTTACTTGTTGATCATAATTTAGTCTTTACCCTAACATGTTATCTTCTATGCTCTGCCTGAGTTAAGTAGATGCTATCTATCATTCCGAATACTTGTCTCAGGGCTTTGTGTTTGCTGTCCCCAACCTATGTGGGTCTCAGGCTCCCATATCTTTCTTCCTGGAAAATCACAATGCACATTACATATAACAATTATAAGAAATGTGTCTCAGTTGATCTCTATCCTATAATATCCTGCAACCCATAGAGCACACATTGGGAAACACTGTCCTAATGAAAGAGGACCCAACTTTCACAAAGCCCTTAATGAGCTTCCACTTCAGAGTGATCAATAAGGAGACACTGACATTTACCACATCAAGGTCCTTCAGGAGAACATGGAGAATATGGGAGGCTACAAAGCTGTACTTAGTCAGAGTCTGCTCTTAAGAAATCCATCTCACAACAGAGAGAGGTAAACACACCAATACAATCAAAACTGGAAGAGGCCAAGTGTTGGTTCAGTGCTGAAGGATGGTATAAGGAAGCCATCAGCAAGGATTCTAGGAAGTACATGAGGAGGCAAAGGTAGAGGAAAGGTGTTCGGAAGCAAATTGATGGTGGCTTAGGTGCCATTGGTATTCCTTCAAAGGGTAAGGGAAAAGAAAAGACAG
Organism: Hydrochoerus hydrochaeris; assembly: GCA_004027455.1. Classification (NCBI taxonomy): domain Eukaryota; kingdom Metazoa; phylum Chordata; class Mammalia; order Rodentia; family Hydrochaeridae; genus Hydrochoerus; species Hydrochoerus hydrochaeris. Next base: position 52,153 of record PVLA01002825.1, read on the forward strand.
CCCAGCTCGAGACCAAAGAAAGCATTCCCAAGTGGGAATGAGAACACAGCCAGGTATACACCATCAGGTGTGGAGGAGGAAGCTCAGTAGGGGCCTGGCTGAGCGAGTGGCAGCACAGTGGAGGAGCAGCCACTGCTACAGCCCTGCACAGAAGGCTTATGCATGAATAAGATGTCTCGGCTGCTTGTGGGGACGGGGAGGTTGTGGAAGTGGTCCCAAGAGAGGAGTCCAGAGAAGAGGGAGAGTGTACTGGCCCCAGTTTTGAAATCTCTAACTCCAGATTCAGTAAGGCACAGTAGGAGGGGAGAAAAAGCTACTTATACCAGTTTTCCTGGAGACTATCCTTTGCACTGCTCTGTAGATCAGAAAACAACAAAGAATAAAACAATAATGATACAACTTAAGCCTGAATTCAGCTTCATCCTGCAAGCTGAGGTACAGGGATACCACTCAATAACTAGGTATAGGGTTCTTGGTCAGTCCAAGAGGCTGTCCCAGTTGCTCCTGAGTCTCTGCTTTTCTGGTGGAGAAGGCTAGGAGTAGAGATCAGGTGTGGAAAACAACAGCCTTCAATAGCAGACAGTTTGTGAAGAATGAAACTATCCACTGTAGAGCCTGTGCTCATCTCTCTTCTGGCTTGAGGTGAGAAGTCCCCTGGGTTGGTTGTCAGGGTGCATTTCAATCTCACTTACTGGTCAGAAAAAACATAACCGGGTGCTGGGTGCATGGGGTGGATGCAGGGACAGATGAGAAAACTAAAATGACAAAACCTCATATAGGTGCTTTGACAGAACCAAAAAGATCTGGTCAAATACTTCTGTCTGGTGTTAGAGGGAAAAGGGATATTATACAGAGGTGGCATCCTCGAGTAGATGAGAGAGGTGACACAAAATAACGGTCCAGGACCATTATGCTTCACTGTGAAGAAAGAGGAAAGATGAACACACTGCTGGGTTAGAGAATGGGAAGAGGAAGAGGAAGAGGAGTGTATGGGACAGACTTCTAAGTCATGCTGAGGTATCTGGCTGCTACTGAAGAGTCCCTGAGGGTTCATTTGAAGGACAACACAAAGGGCAGGATACCATTAGCTCTATGTGCCCTTAGAAAGAGCCTTCCTGTACCTGTTCCAAGAAGGCCTAAGAGGCCTGGTGAGTCAGGGGCTTGGGTAAAGTTTGAGCCAGGTTGTGAAGAAGGCTGAACCAGAGGGTATGGGGTAGCTTTCAAGGCTGAAACTGAGCCTACAGTTGGGGAAAGGCTATCCCTGGGGGACAGATACCACAAGCAGGTCAGTTGCCACCTGAACTAGGGTCCCTGGGCCCACTGACCACACTGTATTCTATGTCTTTCCTGTTAAATCTCTCTTATCTCCTGCAAATACTATTTGGAAATTATTATACCCTGTCTCCTGTTGAGAGTTGAAAACCAGCTTTTCCCAGAGAGGAGGGTAACAGAGGGAAAAAATTGAGTGACTCAAAAGAAGCCAGGAGGGAATCAACATGGTCCTGTCCTTGCAGCTTGATGTCTAGGCCAAGAGGTAGGTAAGAGGAAGCCTTGAGCATAAATTCCAGGGACTCTGGTGTTGGCTCTGTAGCAGTAGCAAGGCAGCCCCAGGCCTGGGGGCCCCTCAGCGACACAGGAATGGGTGGTCATGTCTGTTGATAATGTTATTCTTCAATAGACTCTGAAGTAGTGCTCACTCAGCTGACCTAAGTAGATAATGTTCTGGATTCAAGATGAAACTGGGGAATGGGGTACAAAGATAGTAAGCATCAAACTACTTATCATTTACATTCTGATCATGGAACAGACAAGTGGCATTAGACAGTCTAGGAATGAAGCAGGTTAGTGTCATTAGACTGGGCACAGAGCAGGTGTATAACAGATGCAGTTACATTTCTTGTCCTTGAGATGTACTACTTTTGTTAAGCATCTTGCAGAATGCTACCATGGGTCAGACCCTCCTGACACAGGAGCAGTGACCAAAGCATAATGCCTTGAAACCAAGCTCAGACAACTCAGGATCCAAGAACCCTTAGAATTCTAGAACTAGGCCCATGAAGATTCAGTAACCTTTCCTTTCTGTTCAGCACCATGACCAATCTCTCTTCCTCATGTCATGCTGATCAGCCTGAGATTCACAGATACAAAAGAATCTCAGAGATCAAAACTGGTCAGAACTCAGCAGTAGAACTAGACTTCTGTCTACCAGGATTTAACTGAAGAACAAGGCTAGAATGGAGCCAAGGGCCAAGGTATTAACAGCCAGAGAATGAGGAGATTCAGCTGAAATTGCCAACAACCCACTACCCTCCTTCCACAGGGCTGACACTGTGCCTACGATATCCAATATAGTTAGCCAATAGTCACAGGCAGTGAATTCTATTTGATGAATTAAAATTGAATATAACTTAAAAGTCAGTTCCTAAAGTCATTCTAGCCACACATGAAATGCTCAAACCACAGGTGGCTAGTGGTTTCCATATCAGACAGTGTAACAGAGAACATTACCATCATTACCGCAAATTCCAGTGGATAGGTCTGACATCCCAGAGGAGCATCAACACTAAAATCAAGCCATACCTCTTACACCATAAAAAGAATGGGAGTTCTTAGCTCTGTTTCCCTTTTCTTCTTAGAGCCTTCCTCCCGTCTTGAGGATCCTCCTAAGATGTGTGGGGCTCCCAGTTCTACCACTGGATCAGAACTTTCCAGGCAGTGATGTTCTTGCCTGCTGGCCTCTCAGTTGCCTCTTCCTCTTAAAACCTAGCTCTCAAGCCCCCTCTCACAAAGATGGATCATAGAGGAATTAGACATGGATACTACAGTGTGAGGTATGTGTTCTAGGTTCCTGCTGTTCTACTATCCTGGTGACTTGGGCTATACCTCAGTTTCCCTGAGCCTGCCTCAGATGACCCTCAAGGTGAGTGATGGGGCCTTCACTCTCTTTAGAGTATTCTCTAGGCCTCCAGAGCACTCTTGGAGACAAGGATGTAAGTGCCACTAGACTACTCCATTGTGGGATGGTGTTCTAAGCTGTCTTTGTCTTTCAATCTGTTGAGTCCTTTTATTGTTTATGTCTAAATGTTCCCCCAAAGCCTCGTATAGTCATGGGTTTTTTTTCAGAGGTGGTTGGATCTAGAGTGTGTGATGCTGGGATTAAGAGTGTGTGATTACTAAATCAGACCACTGATTAGTTTGGCATCTTCCCTGAGCCCAATAGCATAGACAAAACATAAAAAGAACAGAAAGAGGCTGCTAATGTCACTTGGACTTGCTGCTTGCTGCCTTCTCGCTTGCGTGCTTGCTGTAGACTATTACTCCTTGTGATGCCCTTCTACCATGCTACCCTGACTTGGAGCCAGCCAATTATGAGCCAAATAAACCATTCCTCCACTTTGGGTTTCAGGTATTTTGTTTCAGCAACAAGTAACTAAGACTGTTCTCCAGTTCCTCTTCCCAACCTCCAACTCCAAAATGCCTGTGTACTTTCAGGCAGGTGGCACAGATTGCTGACTGACCATTGAGTCTATTTCATCTTCTTCCAAGCCTCTTCACGGGATCCACTTCCCAGCCTTCCTTGCAGTTATACTGTGTTCTTGGGAAAGAGTTCTGGCCAATATCATGTGAGGTGATACACGCCTTTTTTAGATTTAACCATAAAAACCTCCTGGGTATAGTCTCCGTGCTCTTTCCCTACCAGTTGGAAGTCAAATTCCATGACATGATTGGAGATGGCAAAACCATGGGTCTCTGGGTCCCTGAATGACTGAGTAGAGCAGCGTCTTTCCCCACCAACCTGGACCTGCTCTGAAGTGAGCAGGTGAGGAGACAGGATGTGCTCACACATGCACACATCTGTGTGTGCTCTCACTACATCTGGCAAGAGGTGCTCCTTTGAGTTCCGGTTTCTAGTTACTAGGCAGGGCATGTCTACCTCAGTGCTCTGTGGGTGAAAGAACTTTGTTTCTCTAGCTACTTCCTTGCCCATGTCACCTTTCAAGTTAGTCTGCAAATTGCTCTGGACAATCTCACTTGAATTCCATGCCAAAAAGATAATTCTGGCCCCTGCAGGCTGCCTAATGACTTGGATCCTACCACTTGACAAGCTTCTTCCTCTCTCGCTGTGGTAAAGGGAGTTGAGTAATAGTCAGAGAAGGAGCCAGGTCTCTAGATGAGACCAAACCCCTGTTTCTAAAATATCAAAAGGGTTACTAATTTTGCCCACCTTACTCCCACCTCTTCCTGGTAGAAATTCTGGTGCCAGCAAATTTTCACTCAACTTATAGAAATTAAACTTGAATCTCGGAAAAGACTCTTCTTGATTTTTCACAGAGGCCCAGGTTACTATCAAAGAAAGCCCTCTCTAGGCTGTCTGAAAACTTCCATCTGTCCACCTGGGATATGAAGGGTGATGGTCTCCCTCAGTGTGTCCAGAGGCCTGGGTTCTTCTGCTACTACCGCTCTATGATCCCTCCCAGGTGGAGTGCTCCAGTGAGCTTCAGGCCCTAGCTAAAGACGCGTCAGTGCAAACAACCTCAGAAGTGGTTTTGAACCAAGATAAAGAGGCTTAGTCAAGTGCTTATCAAGCCAGAAATGAACAGCTGCCTCCTGCCTTGAGCCTGATGCCTGGATTATTCATCCTCTTTGGCTTTCAGATCCTCTTTTTGCATCCAGACAGATACTGCTCCTTCTGCAGCCACCTCAGTTTGTAATGTCACCCTCCCAGCCACCCCCTCCCCTTTCCTGGTATTTCTCTTTTTTGTGCTTGGCAGGGCTCTTCTCTGACCCCTTTTTTTCAACCTGCACAAAGTCCCTGGTGTGCTGCTCCAGGCTTTTTTTGCTTCTGATCAGCCCTTTCCCTCCTATCCCAGCAGTCTTACGCTCATTTTGTTGGCTCTTCTCCATGCTACTAAACTTTCCTTAAAATATCTCCTTCTCTTTTATCTAATCTTTGTTTCATCATTCCCTAAGACATAAGCAAGTCTGGTCCTTAGTAATGTCCTTGTTTCTCCAAGTCTCCCAGGGTTACCTCTTTCTTTCCTCATCATGGCCATCTGCCTTGTCCAGTCTTCCACCTACGGGTGCTAGAACATACACCACTGATGGGTGTGTAGCGTGTGCCAGAAATTGTGCAAATGCAGCTTCTGCATTTTCTCATATCATTTCCTTACAACAACCCCATCACAGTAGAGACTATCATCCCACTTTAAAGTGAAAAGACTGAAGAATGAGAGGAGGTGAGTAACTTGCCTGGGCTCCACACAATGGGGCCAGAGATTCCAACTTAGTCTCTTATAGTCTGCTGACTCTGCCTAACACACACCTCACTTCAACAGGGATGATCAGAAGCCTACTGCATGCAGAGCCTTGGGGTAATAGTTATATGGAAAGGAAACAAATAAAAATAGAACAAAATTCCATCCATAGTCTCAAAAAAGTACCTGTCTACTATAGGAGACAGACATACATGTGTGTAAAACACACGGAAAGCATAAGGGATAAAAAAAATCACAGTGCTATGAGAGTTTAAGAGAGGGAGTAATTATTAGCATGAGGGATACAAAACCCCCTGAAGGAGGATGTTGCTTACTTGAACAAAATCTGAAAATGAAATAATTCATTTCAGGGTTGTTGCAGAGCATCTCAGAGGTTTAGCACTTGAGCTCTGTCACCTTGACCTTGAATGGTAACCTGACATTTCAGAGCCTTAGTTTCCTTATTTTCAAAAGAGTGGATATATACTAACTGCCTCATAGGAGCATTATGCGGACTGAGATAATACATTTCAAGTAAAGGATTGAGTAAAACTGGTATATTTTAAATGCTGCATTATCATCCATCCCATAATTTTTTTCTAGCCATGAAGTTCCCCATTCCTACATTATGAAAAAGAAGGCATCTTTTGAATATTTTCTTATAGTTCAGTGGATTTATATGTGTTAACTCATTCAACTCTCAAAGCAAAGCTGTAAGTTTTATTTGATGTGGTTGAGTGCTAGTGTTTTTAAAAAACGGGGGAGCCTAGTTTAGAAATTTGCTCAAGGTCATCTAATTATACAGAGTGGCCTTCACTAGGATTCCAGTGGATCTGCCTGCTGGTTTTTGTCTTTGCATGAGTCACCAAGAAGTCCTGGAATGGAGTCACCAAGTGGAAATGGAGGCATCAAGATGGAAGGGGACCTCAGAGGACATGAGGTCCCAAGCTGAAGTATTTTGGAAGGAGTGAATGTATAGACTACTATAAGGACATTGGATATTTACCTATTGACCTTGCAAATACTGATCCCTTTTCCTGCTTCCAGTGAAGTCAGACAACCAGAAAATCTAATGTTCTCTCAAAATGCCTGCACTTTTGTGAAAAATCAGTCCATTCTGCATGCAGTATATGTGTGGCAGAGTTCATCCTTGTTATGAGGCAATAGAAAGACACTGGTAGTTGGCATTTTGTTGGAATGGATGGAAGATTAAATAGCAGTTGGACATGGATTCAAATCTCAGGAGCCTGGATGACCCTAGGTGGCCTCTTGTTTTGTTTCTAAACAAGGATGACCATAATCACACCAGCTTTCCCTGACCACAGACAGAGGTCATTAGGTTCAATGAGTCAATGCATGGGAGTATGTTTCACAGAGGTAATAATAATAGAACATTAGAAGGTTGTCAGAAGAAAACCAACCGATTTCCTGGCTGACAGCAGAGAACAGCTAGCACCAGAACACCTCCTGGGGTCCCTTGCAGCTCCCAGGGATTGAGTTCTTTCTCCAACCTGCTGCCCTTCCCATGTTTATAGTCTACACCACATCTAATCTTCATGGAGCATCAAGCCTTCTAAGCCAGCAGTGACTGACCCTCTGATGACATTCCCACAGCTGTTTACCCAGGACAGATGCTGATTCATTGCTTGTTGACTGAATCAGAGGTGGGTGCCTGCTCCAGTTCTTGTTTGCTTTCCCTTTCAGAGCCTCTTTCTACCAATACTTCTCCCAACACATGGGATCCATTTTTCACCTGGGCCTTTTCAAATGAGAAATCTCCCTTGGCCCCCGACCATTGCTTTCATTCTGGTCTCTGATTTCCTAGGTGGTAGAGGTTGCAAATTTCAAAGCAAGGCCATAGAAAACAATTCTGAGCTGTTTTTGCTGCTTCTGCTACTCATACTGGTGCCCTCATCCTTCCTTGAAAAATTTTGGCTAGAATCAGATGCCAAAAGGTCAAAGTCCCTTTTGTCTGGTCATTCACAGTGTCCAAACCAGCAAACCAGAGGCTTCCCCAGGGCTAAGTGACCTCCTCTGGGAAGTGGGCCAGAGCCCATCAGAGATCTGTCTCTTCAGCTGCTGTGGTAGTGTGAGGCCTGGGCTGCATCCCAAAGAGTGAAGGCTCAGCTCTTCCATGAGAGTCTCAGCGGGAGCTAGCTGCAGGGAATTTTGAAGTCAGCAGGGTCAACCCTACATTGACCAGGAGGACTCTAAGATCCAAGGAGGCTCAGTAATTAGAATAAAGTCACATGGTAATTTGGGTGCAGAGATCTAATAGGCTACAGACTTGTTCCCAATTTTGGGTTACTTCTACCTCTGAAAAACTCTAAGTGCTTCAACTAGAAGACTCCATAGTCTGGTTTTCAACCTTCCTTTTAGGGTCCTTCTATTTGGCTTCCCTAAGAAAAGAAACTTGTTTGGTTTATATTTGCTTTCAACTTCAATCTAAAAGGAACAGGAAAAAATAGTGCGATTAGGTAAATACTATTATTGTAACCATTTTATAGACGAGGACATTGAGACTTAGAAATATTAAATATTTTGCCTTGGCTCTCACAACTAGTACATGGTAGTGTTGATATTTCTACTCAGGCAATTGTTGATCACAATTGCTGCCCAATACCACATCCCTAAATGTAGTATTGCTCTACCTCAGAGCACTTGCTCTCCTTGAAGACCTAGGAGTCAGTCTGGGAATGTTTTGTCTGTCTGCCCTCTGAGGATGGGTAACGTAAACCATGGCCAGAGGTTGGTATAGAGGACATGGACAAAGAGAGAGCCTCAAGGAGATACCTGGGTTTGTGCAGCTCACTGTAGAGATCCAGCCACTTTTCTCCAAATGCTCATAGATAGAGATTCTAGCAGTAATGGAAGAGGATTGAAACTTTTATTTCTGTGGTCTCAATGTTCGCTGAACTTCAGTTTTGTTTATTCTTTTTTTTTTTTTTGTATCGGGGATCAAACTCACAACCTCATGCTTAACAAAGCAGGCGCTTATGCTGCTGAGATAAATCCCCAGCCCCCCAGTTTTATTTATTCTTTAATCAGTAACACTGGGAACTCAAATTAGTTCTTTAAGATTCCTTATTACAACCAACAAGCACTGAGCACTGTGTTGTGCCTTTATATAGAAGTGTCAGCACCTGCCATCTTTCTGTTGCTGAGGAAAAAGCAGCACAGTTCCTGCTTCACGGTCTTCATGAAGAAAACACAGAGTTAGAAGAGTGCATACATTGGTCTTTGAGGAAAATTTTTTATTTTAATTGACTTAAAACAATTGTGCATACTTATGGAGCACATGGTGTGATACTGCAATACATACTTGAATGTATAATGATCAGATAAGGATAATTAACCTACCCATCACCTCAGATGTTTATCATTTCTTTGGGTTGGGAAATTTCAAAATCCTTTTTCTAGCTATTTTGAAGTATACAATAAATTATTACACATTATAGTTACCCTACTGTGGTACAGAACATTAGAATTTATTTCGACTATATAACAGAATTTTTGTACCCACTAACCAACTCTTCCTATCCTCTTTCCGCTATGATTCCCAGCCTGATAACCACTATTCTATTCTCAATTTCTATGAGATCAGCCTTTTCAGCTTCTACAAATCAATGAGAACAGTATTTGTCTTTCTGCGCCTAGATAGTTCACTTAACACAATGTCCTCCAGATGCCTCCATTATAAACTGATCCTTGACTGTGGATTCAAGTGGCCCTTATAACCACAAGGAGAATTGGAGTTTCTGGAATGGTCCTTCTCCATGTCCCCTCCCATTCCAGACTGTTCAGAGTCCCTGATTTCTCAATGCTGAAAGGCCTCAAGAGGCCACTACTTGAAGTGGGCAGAGACAGGCTCGCACCAAAGTCCCACATCTCTCTGAAGAAGTGGGGTGCTGTAAGGTAAGGAAGAAAGGAGTTTGGGGAGGTGGCCTTATGCACTTTACCCAGACCTACATTCAGGTAGAATGCATTCACTCTGCACAGACGCATGGAACAGTGGACATCCCCTCCTTACAAATGCATCACTCTGCAGATGTTTGTCCCTGCACAAGCTGCCAGACCAGCAAAGTAGATGGGTGTGGAGAAGAAGAACAATGCTGCCACACTTGACCTCTCTTCCATTTCATCTTTGAAACAGCTTCATCAGTTTATAGAAAGAAAAATAAGTTCTGCAAGTGACTGGCCCAAGGTCCTCTGATATGAAGGCGGCAAAACCAGGATAAAAAAGTGAGCATGACTCCAGACCTACCTCCTTGCCACTAAGCCATGAAATCTAGCATTCAACATTTCACACCAGCCATTTAGCCCCTCCCCCACCAGCAGAATGAGGTTTCATCCCAGCCTGCATACAGCCCCAACTCTTCTTGGTGAGTCAGAGTCTTTCTGAAGCAAGCTGCCCCACCCAACTTTGTCCTGGCAGGCCTGGCCTCCCATCTTTTCTAAAACCTGGCCAGACAGGGGAGGGGGGGTTGCCCAGTCAGTTGAAATTCTTGCAGTAAATAGATCCAGCCTCTTCCCTCAGCGCTGAGCCATTCCATGTTATCAATTTCATCCTTCTCTTGGCAGGCAGGGGTGACTGCTGCCAACCTAAGGGGCCTGAGGCTCCGACAGCCCTGCCAGGTGCCACATGGGGCCTCACAGCCCTTGCTGGAGAAGTCCAATGTGCACACTCCCCTAGTAATGTTTGCCGCTTGGCAGGCCTGAGTGACCCAGTTTCCCCTGCGGGGAAGCTCTGCGAGCCCGCTACTCCAGGTTTGGTATCTGTATATCTCTCCTGCCCTCTGCCGGTGGCCATGCAGGAGGTTGGCTGATACAGACAATCCCGCGCTGAGCTGCTGGGGGAATTGACTCTGAGGCCTGTAAATGTTTGCTGAAGTAACTGGATGAGGAATTGTGTACAGTTCTAGGCTCTGGGGCCTGAAATGGCCAGAGATACAGGGACTGTCCTCACCGAAATTGTGAATTCAACAGACATAAGCCTGGGTGTCCAGCCACCTGCTCCCATGCAGTTCTTATGTAGCCTTCCTTTCCTGCCCCCTCAGAATGCAGCCGGCTTAGGTCAACTTGTACCACCAAGGACTGTCAGTTTCCTCTAACACATTCCCATGGATTGGTCTTGAGTGTCTGCTTGATTGTCTTCAGTGTCAGGGTATTCACTTTCCATTAGAGTAGCCTATTCTATTTTCTGAGGGCTATATTCAAAAGCATGCTCTTCCTTTTTTCTTGACACTGAATCTGTCCCTTGACAATTACACTCAGATAGCTTTTTCCCTAGTACTAGGAATTGAACCCAAGGCCTTCCCACTAAGCTACATCCCCAGCCCTCACCCCTTCTTTTAAAATGTCATTTTGAGATAGGATCTCACTGACTTGCTTAGTTATTCAGGGTGGGCTTGAATTTGTGATGCTCCTAACTCAGTTTCCCTCAGTGCTGAGATTACAGGCATGTGCCACCTGTCTGGAGACCAAGCTGTTGCTTCTGTTTCCTATAATCCCTGCACTGCAGCAGGCTGAGGCACGAGGACTGCAAGTATGAGTCTCAATTGGGCAATTCAGTGAGACCCTGTCTCAAAACTACATTTTTTTAAAAAGGGCTGGAGGTGTCTCTCAGTGGTTACAGCTCCCCTGGGTCCAATCTCCAGTAAAGAAAAAAGTCTAACCTGTGCATCCTATGACAGTCTTTCAGCTCTCTGAAGACAGCAGTCACATCCCTGAGAGTTCTCTACTCTCAAATAGTCAAGCTCTCTCCTTCCTGAGAGATTTATCTTCACAGTGAGGTCTTGAAAACCAAAATGTCTGAAAGACTCAGAGAATGAATCTCCAGTGGTAAATTCTACAGGATCAAGGTTAGTTAGTCCAAAGACCTTTCCAAAGACCACGTGTATACTCCTGAATAACAGTGGGAACGTTCTTTAATCACTATTTACACTGTTTTAGATATAAAATTTATAAAGCTTTTTCACAGGGATTATGTTGGTGTGTAAAATTATTTTCATCCTAATTTTAGAGATGAGAAAAAGGAGGCCTCAGGAAGAAAAATACTTTTACTTGCAATTATACAGAAAGCAAAATGTAGTTGGCACCTCTAAGCCTCCCATTCTTACTGTAAAGAAATTGATGCTTCTGTACCACAAGAATATTTTAAAAAATAGAAACAAAAATATGCAGAGAGAAAGTACTGAATTCTATTAGCTAGGAACTGTTCTAGGGGATGACTATGTTTTAATTTAAGTGTTCAAAACAACCTGATAAGGTATATTGTATAGTTATTCTTTCCATTTCACTTTCTAGGGTTAGTAAATCAAAACACTACCCACCACACCACAGCTCCTCCATGCTGCCTGGGCTATGTACATGTTTGTTGGTCTCTCTCATTACCTCTCATTTACCTGACCTAAAATATTGTAGAGGAAATTAATGGAGTGGTAGTAGACCATCTCCCTGAAAAACAGCCTGATGTAACATCAAAGACCCAAGGCTGATATAAATCCTGATGCTGCCATTTTGTAGCTGAGTGAACATGGACAAATTATTCATTGTCTCTTCCCCTCAGTTTCATCACCTATAAAATGGAAGTGGCACTTCCATCTACTTCACTGAATTTCCATGAGTTATGAGCTGACACTTTTGTAAATTTAGAGAAGTGAATATTCATTGGCAAATCTAGATCCCTGGTTGTTTGAGGTGAGCCAGTCAAACTCTAGAGGTTGGGTTAAGGTAGAGGGCAGCTGTGGGGCATGTCAGGAAACAGTTCTGGTGCCCAGATAGAGAAGGGGATGGAGCAGGGCTGGAGGGAAACCAATGGAAGATTTGAATGATTTTTTGTGAGACTTGAATTTTTTGTGGAGTCACAGTTTGACTAAATGAGAAGGATCTTTCTGAGACATTTAATGCAACCAGGCAGCTAAGCAAGCAGACATCTCTACCACAGAGGCTTCAGAAGACCCTCATTTTAAATGCCAGGTTCATGTGCACTACATAAAAAATGAATGACACTCAAGATAGGGTGGGAGAAGTTCTCTTTGTTCTCTTGAGCAAACTTGACAGCAGGGAGATAGGGGCCCAGATGGATGCCTTTGCACCTGGCTTCCATTTGGCTTAATATTCTGTCCTCTGGGACAAAACAAATCTGTAGCAGGACTGTCTGAGTCCCTTGTTAATAGCATACTGATAATAGTGGTCAACCTGTATGAGGAAGTCACATGCTCCAGACATAGTTCTGAACACTCAGGTTAACTTGGTCAATTTTCACCATTGTTTTTACATCGTGTTAGCCCTCTTTACCCAGGAAGAAATGGATACAGCAAGATTAAAGATTAAATGGATGCAGAGAATGATCCAAGCCAGAGGATGAGAACCAGCCCCTCTAACTCTAATAACAATATTCATAACCACAATGGAAACCCAGTTCCTGCCCTTAACTCAAAAATGATTGAAATAATATACTGAGAAATCTTTATTTGTCTGAAAATTTAACTAGATCTTTAAAAAAAGCAGCTTTCTCTCATAGCATTTCCTCAGGCTACAATGCATCATCTATATCATCTTTCATTACTTTAGCAGGTATCTGATGCTTATTCCATGCTATGCATTGTGTGAGGCATGGAGTGACACAGACTCACTTGCTGCCTCAGTGGAGTTTTATAACTTGAGGAGGCAGAGAAACACCGGGCAAATAGTAACATGAACATATAATCCCACAGGGCAATTAGTGCTAGCAAGGAAAAGTCCAGAATGCTCAGAGAGTATATGACAGACTGGTGAGGAAGGTAGGAGGTACATGAGGAACATTTTTTCCTATAGGTTTGTAAATGAAATTTTTGCACATGAAAAAAACATCTTTCTCTAAGGTTTTCTAAGTAAATGTAAATAATGGACATGATCTAAAATTTCACTGAGGTTCAATACTTACTTTTTACTTCCTGGAAGAAGCTCAGAGGTTTAGACATGGCAAGTTTTACTGAGAAACTTCAGAAACTGCATAGTCCCTGGGTTTAGGGAGTGAACGATGCTCCTTCAGCATCCAGAATGAACTAGTATGGGGGTATCCTCATTGACCCCAGGACCTGACAGGGCCCTGCTCTTCTTTATAGAAACGGCAGTTACTGCATACTGCAGCACACTCAAACCTTTACAGAGACATTGTTAGGAACCCTGGTTCTGAAGTCAAACTGACACGTGGACTAAGTTTCTTAACTCTCAGGAGATTTCATATTTCTACTCTATAAAATGGGTCAATAATAGTATCTACTTCCAAGGTTAAAGTGAAACATAAGTGAGATAATGCTTATGAAGCACCTGAGAACCATTCTGAATACATAGCAAATGTTCACTTGATGTTAACTACAAGAGGTTACTAACAAGAGGTTAGGACACTGAGATGAATCTGTATTTATCTCAAGATAGAATGTAGAGGGTTGGGCTTGTGACTCAGTGGCAGAGCATCTGCCCAGCATTTGAGAGGTCCTGGGTTCAATCCTAGTGCTGTTGTGTGCGTGATTGTTCCTAGGTATATGCGTCATTGTCTGTGTCACGTACTTTGGTTTCTTTCTATAAAACATTGTTTGTTGTTTCCTTTTCTTCTATATCTTTGTTTTCTTTTTTTCCTTCATTTCCTATATACTATTTACATTATCTAATTCTATAAACCTTTAGAGAGGAAGGTCACATGATATAAAATTCCTTGGTATTTTTATATGAAAAGGGAAACAGAATCAATATGAAAATTGAATTCTGTTCAGCATTCTCAATTGTTATTTATAAAATTTGCCCAAAGAGAGAAACAGAACTCTAAATATAAAAACCACATAAAATTTTCCGTTTAGGGAGCCCCAAAGTGCTTTACTTCTAATGTTCTGTTAAATTTTAGACACTATAGGGTCACAGAAATACAAGTGAGGTCAACCCACAAATTCCCTGGGCCTAGGGAAGGAGAGGTCCTCATGGGTGGTCTTCAAAGCCCAAGACACCCACCAAAGCTGCCCTCTGGTAGCTTGTGGCAATGTACTTAGGGATGCCTTTTTTCTCCCCAGAACAGGAATGCACTTATAAAGAGAAAGATATGCCTTTGGGGGATCCTGCCTAGGGGTGCCCCGGTGTATGAGAACAATATTCTGGGTCCTAACCCTCAGAGGGCAGGAGAAAACTGCCTGCACCCACAGTTCCAAGAGAACACACTATCATTTATCATTCCTTCCCTTCACAATGGCTGGCAGCCTACCTCTCCAAAAATAAGTGTTCACCATAATCACACTTGATGTTTGGGCAGTACTCTATACTGTAATTTGTAAAATATACATAGCACCCTATGAAACTAAGATCCCAGCTAGGCTTTGTGAGGGAGAGGACAGTTAAAACCTCAGGTGTGGCTCAAGTGAGCAGGCACAGCTTCCAAACCTGGTTCCAGCCCTGCCCCCAGTGCAGTAAGCCCTAGGTAGGAAGTGAGGGATTTGATTCTCTTCTCTCTTAGAAATGAGGTAGAGCTTTCCTAAACCATACCTGCTGCTATGGTAACAGAAATAAACATTATTCTCTACATTACATATGAATGTATGTCTTCCTATGCTGACCATCAGGGAGAATAGCTCCATTCTCTCCTTCTGCAGATATATACTCTAGCTGGTGGGAATGGGACAACAATGTCCCATTAAATCATCAGAGGGAAGGAAAGGACTTGTGGCCCCAGCTCCTGTGAGGGCTGGGTGCCTGCTGTCAGTTGCTCATGGACTTCCTCAGCTTCAGAGTTGCAGTGCAGTAGCTCATGCTCTTTCTCACAGCAGCATAGCTCAGGATCGATCAATGCAGAAATACACAGTTGTCTCAGCCCTTCCTGGGACAGCTCCAAGGGGCTAACTCCCATGGTGTCAGCTGAGGCAACCCTACTATTTCCTGTTCCCAATCCTAGTTCCTTTCCACAGGTATCTACTCAGAGTCACTCCTTAAGACACACCCTATGTGCTAAACTCTGTCTCAAAGTTCACCTCCCAGGGAACCTGACATTAGAGTTAGAGAGATGGACTTCCATTGGGGCCCACTTCATGGTGTTGTGGTTTATATATCTAGTTGACCCCTTAAAGCCTCATGTGATCATAGATGGGACTTTTGAAAGGTGGTGGGATTGGGGAGTTTATAGCTGACTTACTGTTAGGAGGTGGGGTCTAGTCAGAAGAAGGTCACTGGGGGTGTCATCTGGGTTTATCTATTTCCTCACTTCACTCTGCTTCCTGTCTACCATGCCATGAGCAGCTCTTCTCTGCCATGCATCCTGCCTTGTAGCCAGCCAACTATGACTAAAATGTGAGCCAAAATAAACCTCTCTTCCCTTAAGTTTCAAGTGTCAGATATTGTGTTTCAGCAACCAGAACAAGAAAGTGACTAAGACACAGAAGTAGGAGAGTGGGGTGTGGAGTTGGAAAAGACTAGTCAGATTGGGATATATAAAATGGGTAGGAGCAAAGAGAAGGAGGAGTAAGAAGATCAGCCGGGAGGTGAAGAGGTGAGGAGAAAGACAAAGGTAATGGTAGCAGATGAAGAGAATCCATAAGCCAAAAATAGAGAAAAAAGTAAAGATAGAGATTGGTAGCAGATTATTTTGAGGAAGAGAAAAGTAAAAGATAAGGTTTTGGTCTATTTTTTCAAGTTATCACTACCAAAATAATAAAATTATTGACATGGGAGAATCATGATAAATTGTTTTAGATTTGAAAGCTGGCAAAAAGACATCCAAGCAGTACAATTGTCTAGGAGGCAGTTGTGTGAAGAAGGTAAACGTTGTTTTGGTATTTGTGTCACATATTTTCCAAAGATGGCCCAACAATATCTCCCATCCCACATAATCTTCTATATTGTGAAACGGCTATGCTTTCATCAAGCAGTGGAATCTAGTTGGATCTAGACAAGCTTGTGACTTCTTTCCACCAGAGTGCAGTAGAAATGATGTGTGACTTCTGCGACTAGTTCATAAGAGACTACACAGCTTCAGCCTAGTTCTCTTGGAATGAAGCCAGAAGCTGTATAAGAAATCACACTATCCTTGGAATAGCTACTGGAGAGACCATATGTAGGAGGTGACAGCTGAGATCAGCTTACAACTATGTGAGTGCACCATCTTAGACATTCAGCCCAGATAAGATGACTAATGCTTCAGTTCAGTTCTTAATTTTTTTCTGTTTATTTTCTTTTGTGCAATGCTAGAGATCAAATTCAGGACCTTGGGCATGCTGGACAAACAATGTATCACTCAGCTATATCCACAGCAACCTTGGCCAACATCTGATTGCAAGAGCACAGAGAATTCAAGTGTAAACTATCTACCAGAGCCTTTGAAGCTCCTGTTCCACAGTTGTTTTAAGAAATAAACACTGAGATAATTTGTTACATAGCAACAGTAAGGGGAACAGGGTCATTAGCAGAGAAAAGAGTAGAAAATCATTATTGTGACCTGCATCATCTCCATCCTTCAGTTTTGTTCTCATCTACCCTACTCTCTTTCACCTTACCCTGCCCTATCACTATCTTGCATCTATCTACCACTTAGCTGCCAGGCATCATTCTTTATAAATTTGTTTGGTTTTGTGCTGGGTATCAAAACCAGTTCCTCATGTATGATAGGTGGGTGCTTCACCACTGAATTACATTCCTAGCACCAGGATTTAAGTGGTTTTTAGATAATATGATCAAATCATTCCTTTCTTGAAAACCTTCCATAGCTTTAAATGCCAGGCATATTATGTGGTGGTTAATTTTATGTGTCAACTTGACTAAGCCACACAGTGACCAGACATTTGGTTGAACATTATTCTGAGCTGGGAAAAGAGGAACACCTGTAATACTAGTACTCTGAGAGGCCAAAGCAGAAGAACTGGCAAGTTTGAGCTCAGTCTGAGCATCTTTTCAAGACCCTTTCTCACAGTAAATAATAGAAAGAGGACTCAGCCTGTAGCTCAGTGTGAAGGTCATGTGTTCAGTCCCCCATATGGGGAGGGGACGGGGGGGGGGAGAAGCTTATGGGTGCTGTGAGGGTATTTCTGGATGATAGAAATATTTGAATCTATAGATTGACTACAGCAGATTATGCTCCTCCAATCAGTTAAAAACCCAAGCAGAACAAAAAAGGTTGAGTACGAGGAAAATCCTCTTATTTACCCGCTTGCACCGAACACAAGGCTTTTCTTGCCTTGAGACTTAAACTAAAACACCAGTGCTTCCAAGGTCATAAGCCTGCAAGTTTTCAAAGTGGAAATAACAACAATGACTTTCCTGGCTCTCAAGCTTGTAGACTACAGGACTAGGGATCTTTCAGCTTCTGTGATAGCATGATATTAATAACCTGAATAGTAAATCATATACATATATATGTGACAGGGATGGGGATACAGCTCAGCAGCACAAGCGTCTGCTTGGCAAGTACAAGGTTGTGAGTTCAATCCCCAGAACCAAAAAAAAAAAAAAAGACACACACATATATACATATGACATATTGGTTATTTTCTCTGAAGACCCCTAATGCAGGTTGGGCCCAGAAACTTTCTCTTTAAAACAAGATAACCCAGGTGATTCTCACTTTGATTCTGATGCCGGTTGCCAAACCCTAACCTACAGGATTCATTCATTCACAACCCTTTTTGTTAAACACAAAAAACTCACCACCACTCTCAAAAGGACAATGGCTTCATTGCAGAACTTCTATAGTCTTTATTTATCTACATTTCCCTAGTTTGATCTACATTATGAAAAATTTTATTCTCATTCTTAATATATTAATTTAGAAATTAGATCTATAAATATTTTAAATAATGTGGTTTTAAATATGCATGTACATAAACTTTGTAAGTTAAGTAGTAACAATATCACTACCCTCTTCAATGCTCATGGAAGTGTTATATTCTGCCCTACCGTGTTGAATCACACTATTTAGGCAGCAAGGTCTCCCTGAAGATTGAATTTGTGCTATTCTACCTGTTTGGAAAAACAGGTCTTTTGTTCCTTTGATAAATATTTATTGAAAATTTAGCATGTGCCAGGTACTGTGCTTTCCAATATATCCTATTCCTTGCAGAGAGGTAATGACATGGAGACCACCATAGAGACAAAAGACAAACTCCTGGGCCCTTAATCTGTTATATTCATTAAAAGTATGATTTGTGTTTCCTTCTGAGACAATCAGTGACTTTAAAAGGTTTTTGCTAAAACCCATGACTCTTTGCTCAGATACACGAATGCCCAAAAATAACTGTTATGGCTTGTGTCTAGATATCCCCAAAGCCTCATGCAACCACAGAGGGCACTTTTTAGAGGTGGCTGGATCTAGATTGTGTGGTGCTGGGATCAAGGGTGCATGATTACTAAATCAGTCCACTGATTGGTTTAGCATTCTGGCTAGGATTAGGGGTGTAGTGCTACACTCACCCTAGGATGAATAACTTGCATAAAACATAAGGGACAGAAAGAGGGCTAAGGTGTCCCCGCCTCCCTGCTTGCCATAGACCATTTCTCTTCTGTGATGCCTCTCTGCCATGTCACCCTGCCTTGAAGCCAGCTGACTATGGACTGAAACCTCTACAAACTGTGATTTAGAATAAACCTTTTCTTTTTTAATTTTGGGTATTGGCTGTTTTGTCTGAGCAATGAGAAAAGTAAGAGGAAACCTAAAAGTAGAGAAAAGCTTGACCTTCATTTTAAAAAAACTCTGGGTTAAATTCTTCTCACTTGGGAATAAAGGCATGTTTATCATTTAGGGAGTGTTTATCTAAAAGTTGGCAAAACAAAGTGTATTAGCCCTAAATTTACTTAGTCTATCTTATCCTTCTTGATAATGCATCAAGAGAAGAGTAACTAATTTTCATGATTCACAGGTACATCTAAGAACTAGTTTTTGTTAGGTTCAGTTTCAGGCCCTTCCCCCTTAGAGTGAGGCCTAAAAGTCTCCAGCCATTGTCCTGAACTGGTAGTCACCTGGGTCCCTGGAAGCAGAACTTCACATGACTCAAGTCTCCACAAAAACAGTCATCTCATGGGAAAGGAACTGCCCCCAAGACATAAAGATTCTTCCACAGTTGCAAAACCAGGACTGAGATAAAAATCATGCGGTCTATCCCAGCACCCCATGGAACTGGTTTATGGCCAGTCTGGTCCTCTTCAACAGTGTGGTTCTTCCAGCCACTATTTAAGCTGGAATACTTTCCCTATCTTCTTTCTTACTTTCCAATTAAAATTTTTGCTTATAAACTCATATTGTTGCTTTAGTTTTAATTTCCAGTTTTACTAAAAGAAGGACCTACATTGGCCAGTGACAATAACTGCTTTTTTCTCTGAGGGCCACAAGGCCTGAGTTCCACTTCTATCGTCATCTTATCACTCCTGATTTGGTTAGCTGTCTCCTTCTCCGGGCTGTGCAGCTTTCCAGGTCAGGGGCTGCATCTTACTTATCTTTGTCTCTCAGTAACTGGCACAGTGCCAGACCCAGGAAAAACTCAATTAATGTTGATGAATGAGTTATTAAACAAATGATGATAGCCCAGTGTCTGGCACATCATAGATGACCAATAAACACTAGCTGAAATGAAATTAAATTGAAAGTACAAATCACACAGAAAATTTCAAGAAGGGGTTATTGAACAAAGTCAAAAAGCCAGATGTAGTGGAACACACCTGTAATCCCAGTGCTCTGAAAGGCTGAGACAGGAGAATTCCAAATTCAAGCCAGCCTGAGTCACTTAGTGAGACCATCTCAAAATAAAAATAAAAGCCCTGGGTAAATGTAATCCCCAGTTCAGAGGCCTGTACACTCAGCTTCCCTTTGCTCACTGCTGACCAAATCACAGGAGGCAATTTATTCTAGCAGAAAGGAAAAAGGATTTACAGATATTCCTTGTTTAACAACCGACTTCTGTTCCTGGGACAATGAAGTAGTCAGTCACTAAATGAGGAGTGTACAGTGTGTATGTTACAATATTTAGAATAAAGAAATGGTCACAGAAACTCAATTTGATGACTTTGCTTTTATTTGCATAACTCTTATATGCAGTACTGTAATGTATAACAGAACACAGAACTACAGTACTATACTATACAGTACAATCAGCAAAAATTACAGTACTATATAAACACAGTGTGCTGTGCAAAAAGACATTGAGGCTCTATAAACAAGATGTAAATAACTGTACCCCACCAAAAAGAGATGGGTCTGAAGTCTGAATGGTAGGTGATAAGTCAAACAGAAGGCCTTGGTTCTAAGTATGGAAAGTCATTGAACAGATAGGTTGTTAAACTAGGAATATTTATATTCAAAGCTTGCCTCAAGTCACCATCTCACCAGGTACAGGTGAGTTAAGGTTCTAACTTTTAAAGTTCCATTTTGGTGTGCCAGTTATAGTAGGGCAAGCCACACCACACTTGGCCTTGTATGCCATGCTTGGAATTTCTGTCATTACCTGAGGAGTAATGGAAGCCATTAGATTTGTGTTTTTAAAAGATCACTCTACCTGCTAAGCAGAGAACTGATGGAGGGAGAGCCCGGAAGTAATATATTGAGAAGTAATAATTCAGGATGGTCAGTTGGCCCAAGATGATGGTAGTGTGTAAAAAATTCTCTCTCTCCCTTTGGGCTCTTATCCTAAAGACAATGAAGTATGAAATTCATGGACACGGCAGTGAGGAACAAATCAAATATAGTTTATTAGAACAAAGAAGTGCTATCACTAGCTAAGAGGGACTCCAAATGGGATGCCAAAGAGGCATCCGAGTTCAGGGTTTATATGCACTTTATTGGGCTATTTTGTGGGGTTATGGAAACAAGGCAATGAAACAGTGTGGCTGCCACTTTTAGCAAGGCCTGTGACTTTAGGGGAACACACTTCCCTTGTCCTCTAGCTTTCTGGGGCAGAATTCAGTGAGCTTCTTTCCCATTGTGTTACAACTTTGCATCTAGGTTTATGCAAGTCCCTATCCTGTCTATTGTTTCTCTATCTCCTGGTCTTACTAGTGGAACACAGGCTGAGAACAATTCATCCTCATGTATCTAGACCAAGTCTTTCTTTCTACAAAGCAGGTGATTCCACACAGAGCTGCCTTTTTAATACCTCACTGATACCCTCTGGCTTCACCAAGATCTTTCTTTCTACCTGAAAGACTGGGGGTGGAGAAGGAGATGGTCTGCTCTCATCTGAATTCATTCAAAGCACTGTTGTCCCAGTAGCTCCTTTCCACATCTTCCACTGGGATCCAAGTACTTTTCAGCCTAACATTCACCAGTAACCATGACCTCTGGAGCTGGTCTTTTGCCCTACATGACTGTACTTGTTTCCTGGATTTGGGAATTTCAATTCTACACAAGAAATTCTTCTATATTTAAGAAAACATCTCAAATAAGAGTCAACGTATTGCATCCCTAATTACATTAATTATTAAGATTGAAAATATTACTCTTTCAACCCATCCTTGAGCCTTTGGTGCAGTGATGGTGTACCTTTTAGAGCTTTCTACACTACAAACATCCCACTGTGGCACACTTGCCATAGGTTTGCCACCACTGTTCTGGGGTCTTTTAACACCATCTCACAACTCTGCCCTCACAATTCCTCATGTTCTTATTGTCTACATAAAATCCTATTGTCTCACAAAAGCTTCAGTTTATAGAGAGGTTATGTGTCATGCTCAAGGTTATTAGAGTAAGTAAATTTAAAGCCTACCCCTTTTACAAAATATTGCTTGGAACTGAATCAGAATTCTACACTGTGCTTTCTATGTTGACTGAACTACTACAAAGAACACATATAATTCCTGATTGCCTTGTCTGTGCTGGTTTCCTTTCACTAAACTTTTACATGTGATGTAACATTTAAATTTTTATATTTTAATAACTAAGATTAAGTATACCTGATTTTTGCCCTCATCAAAGCAAACTGAAAAATTTGATTTTCTTTCTGTATTTTTGCTGTACTACAGAATATTTAATAAAGAAATACCTTAATAAAGGTAAATTCATTGATCAATTAAAAGAATACCTCATTTTATACCGAGTGTGGTGGTGTGCACCTATAATTCCAGCACCTGGAAGGCTAAGACAGGAGTATCACCACAAATTTGAGGCCAGCCCATACTATATAGTAAGTTCACGTCCAGCCTGAACTACATAGTAAAATCCTGCCACCAAAAAAAAAAAGGCACTATCTTAAAATGTTACCAATATATTGTTTATACTCATGTTATATAAACAAAAGCATTTGCAGAAATCTACTTTTTTCTTTAGATGATTTGTAGCCATTTTGAGAGACTAAATTTCCTCAAAGGTGGTCTCTCCTGACTATGAAAGCACTCAGAAGATTTAAGAAGGCAATTGCAAATTTGTGGGACCACCTTAATGAGGTAAACACCAGAAAAATCTAAATCTACCACTTTGTTCAATTGAAACAGTTGTGACAGTCACACTCATAGTTTAACAATTTGGAACCATACTAGCTTTCACACATGAGAGGGATTTCAGATGTGAGAGGTAGGAATGGTTTTGGGTAGTTGCTTCAGAAATGGCTTGCCAGCCAGGTGTGGTGGCACATGCCTGTAATCTTGGCACTTGGAGCCTGAGGCAGGAAGACTGCTGTGAATTCGAGGCCAGTCTGGGCTACCAAGTGAGTTCAAGGCCATTCTGCATTGCATAGTAAGACCCTAGCTCAAAACAACAACAACTACAACAACAAAAAGAAAAGAAAAGAAAAAGAAATGGTTTGCCAATTGAACATATTCCAAATTATTCTTGCACCAAATTGGGATAAGACAAAAACAGTGCCAAAAGTTTATTTAAAAAGTGAGGGGTAAAGGGGTAAGGGAAAAACTAGCTTTGCAGAGTAAACTTGGGCCAAATAAAAGAAAGAAAAAGGCAAAAATAAAGTACACCCTGGTCTAGAGGACAGAGCAGCCAACAGTGAAGAGTCCCATGCCATTTCATCTCTTTTATGTCATCCACATCTTGTGGGAGCCCAAAAAAGTTCTACATATGGGATACTGGGAATTATTTGATACTGTCCTGGGATTTTGTAATGAACTGCTTATTTCCCCAGACAGGTTTGCCATATCCTTCCTCCTATATTAGGAAAATTACATAGAATATACTGTCTGGAGTTCTTTAAATTTGAATCTCCACCAGACCCTGGGCACAGCAAGAATATTTTGCCTAATACCCAAAAGGAGCTTCACAAAAAGCTTTTACTGCCTGTGACTTGAGAACCTTTGTTCAATAACTGACTATCTCTTTTGCAAGATACCTCATTTTTACCTCTAAACTTCCTATAAATTTTCTTTTAATAAAGTTAAATTCATCAACTGATTAGGACAACTCAATAGACTACCCAGATTAAAGTGCCATTCTTACCTGGCATGGTGGCACATGCCTGTAATCCCATCACCTGAAGGCTGAAGCAGGAGGATTACTGTGAGTTTGAGGCTAGCCTGGATTTCATAGTGAAACCCTATTTTAAAAAAAAAAGACAGACAGACAGACTGTAGTTAACCCCCAGTTCTACAAAAACAAGAAAACAAAGAACTTAAATTCTTAAAATCGTAAATACTAACATAGTTACTATGTATTTCTCCATCACCTTAGTGACCTATGGAGTTGCCCATATCATTTGTTATCAAATTTTCCCTATTTAAACAAAGGAAAGAGTGGATACTGGTTAGGTGACCAGTAGTATTACTCATAATATGTAAGAATGAGAAAAAATGCTTTATAGAGAGGGGGAAACACCTCTAAGATATACATAATTCTCCTTAAATACTTGTAAAATATATTGGATCTCTAAGCCTTCGTTTCTTTATAAGGTATTATAAGTCTGTCTGTCTCCTGAGACAGTTGTGAGGATAAAGCAAGCTAATGTGAGGAAAATTTTAGCAGAATGCCAAGTAGCAGAATGCCAAGTCCTCAATAAAGGCTAAATTTGCTTTTATTATTATTTCTTTACTTGCAAAGAAATTCAAAATATCTATTTATGATTAAAAATTTCCCAGTAGTTCCAGCTATTAGGGAGGCTAAAGCAGGTGATCACTTAAATCCATGAATATGAGACCTGCCTGGGAAACATAGAGAAATCCTATTATGGAAAAAAAAGACCTTTCTAGTAAAGTAGGAACAAATTGAATTTCCTTAAATGATGAAAAACAAAACATGTATAATAAACATCATTCTAAATGGAAAAAACAGAAGCAGTCTCTCTAAAATGAGGAAAAATATAGGTGTGCTCACTATCACTCTATTTAACACTATATCAGAGATTCTAGTTATTAAGACCATAAAATCAAATAATGAAGATTAAAAAGGAAGAAATATTCTTATTATTTGTAGATTATATGGTTGCCTACACAGAAAATTTGGCATGATGGTAGGATCCCTACTATAGGGGAGGATGCAACAGGAAGATCATAAGTTCCAAGATCAAAAGTATCAAACCAGTTGTAGCGGCATATGCTTGTAATCCCTGACCTCCAGAGGTTGAAGCAGAAGGACTACCACAAGTTCAAGTTCAACCTGGGATACATAATGAGTTCAAGACCAGTCTAGACTACATAGTAAGACTGTCTCATAAAACAAAAAACAATAATAAGATTTAGTAAAATGTACTAACTATAAGAGGTTGATAAAATCAACTTTAAATTAAAAGCTTCTATTTATCAAATATCAGCTTAAGTGAAAAGGTAAGCCACAAATGTAAGATATCTGCCACACATATGCCCTACAAAAGATCATAAACAAGACTATATGAAAACTCTATATGTATAAGATACAACTCAATAAAGGAACCAAAGACACAAATAGATATTTCATAGATGAAGAAACATGTATATAGCCTGTAAAAAATGAAGAGATAAGCAATTTTACTAGTAGGAAGGGAAACAAAATTGAAACCACAGGGAAAGATTATTTTTGGTTTTTTAAAAAATAAATTCCAATGATATGGATTGATAAGATTTCATATATTGTTGGTGAGACAATAAATTGCTAAGCATCACTTTAAAAAACAATTTGACAGCTGGGTATAGTGGCACCCACCTCTGACCCCAGGACTCTGGGAGATTGAGGCAGGAGGATCCCATGCTCAAAAACAGTAGGAACAATATAGAGAGACACAGTGAGATCCTGCTTCAAAATAAAAAATAAAAAAAGGAGTGCATTGTAGCTCAGTGCTAATGACCTGGAATAGATCCCCAGTACTGTAAATAAATAAATAAGACACTATGTTATGTGGAATGACATTCAATAAACCCTTTAATCCAGTGATTCTATTCCTCGGTATCCACCACTCTATTTCTCCAGCCTACCCAAAAATACTTTTTTGCACTTGTGCCTAGGAGATAGGAATAAGAATCTTCATAGTATTGCAGTTTATAAAAGCATAAATACTGTAAATTGTCTATATGCCCATCAAATGAAGAATGGATATATGCATGGTGGTATATTCAATATTATGGAAATATTTTACAGCAGTGGAAATAGACTATAGCCTTGTGTAATATGCAGAAAATTATAGTAACATAATGAATGAAAAACACAAGTCTTGGACCATACATAGCATGTTGAAATATGTTTGTTTAAAGTACAAGCAAACCTAAAAGAATATACTTTTAAGATTCACAGGTATGTACATGTGTGCAAATATACACATTAACTCTTTAAAATATCTGTAAAAATTCTTTACAGATTTTCTTTTAAAGAAGCATTGTCTATTAAACACTAGATTCAGGATGTCTATGAGGGTAGGCAACAGATAGTATGAAAAGGGGCCCTTAGGTAGATGTAAATTGTTGGTAATTTTTAATTTCTTTGAGTGTTAGATTGTTATGTTCTTAGTAATGAGAAACATTAAAAGTTTATGGATGAATCATAGATGATTGTATGCTATGACCTAAGGATTACGATTAATCCAACTCTAGATGTCTAGATTCAAGGAGAAAACATATTAGTATTAGCAAATATTTGTATAGTGCCTACCATGTTTCAGGCACTGTTTCTAAGGTCTTAAGCTATTTTAACCCATTTAAACCTCTCAGTGAGGAAATTCTACTATTACTGTCATTTTATAGACGAAAAAAACAAAGCTCAGAGAGATTAATAGGATTACTAGTAACTTCTGAGGCCCACAACAGGGCCAGGATCTAATTCAGGCTAGATGCTTCTACAGTCTGAGCTTATGCTTTCAATCATAAGATGTCTAAATAAATGAAAATTAATTATATTAGGTGTTAGTCATGAAGAAATTATAACACAATGTTTACTATAACATTAATGAAGGAGTCACATATACAACACTAAATTGTACAATTTAAATGAGTGAACATTGTGGTATGTAAGTCATATTCATCAATAAAGGTGTTTTCTAAAACCCTATAAACTATAAGTAAGTCACTCTACAATGTAAGTTGGGTCCATTAACATTTTTGTTTGTTTGTTTATTTACTTATGAGACAGTGTCTTGCTATATAGTTCAGGCTGGTCTTGAACTCACTATGCAGCCCAGGCTAACAGCCTCCTGAGTCAGCTGGGACTACAGGTCTGTACCATCACATCCAGCTATTTTGTTTATATATTTATTTATTTTGCAAATTGGGCTCCTAAGTGATTGTGTGATATTTTAGGAATTTAATATATGTCCTTGAGTAAAATATACACTTTTTCTGGAAGCCAAACAAAACAAACCTCACTGTCAGAGAGATGGCTCACTTTATGAAAGGAGATTAAAACAAAATTTTAATCTACTATTATGAATGGGAAAATGTTCAATTCCCAGCTTTAGCCTTTCTGAATTTTCCAGGAAATGAAATGGTTCTCAGATCCCAAGACACATTTCACATTGCAATCATAATTGTCTGTGTGTATAAAGGATACACAAACAATAAAATTTAGGAAGAATGAGGGTGAAAAGAGAGCATTTGATTGAAAACATACTGATATTTAAAAACTGTGCAATTTTCGTCTATGAACATAACTTTTAAATATATAATTGATTTTAAATGAGATGGAAAAAGTACTTTATAGACAAAGTTAGTTATGACAATTAGGCAGTGTCCTTTGGCCTGCAAGTTGTACAGCTCCAAGGGACCAACACTGATGCCAAAGTGGACCATAGCAGCTTCTCCTCAACACTATTTCTTGTTTTTTTGGTGGGCCACAAAAAGGAGAGACTAAGCAATATACAGTGTGATGTTCAAGGAATCTTTTGATAGTTTATCTCTGTTTTCATAACCACTGAAAGGTTCTCCTCACCCAGGTCAGCTATCCTCACAAATCTGGCTGCTAATCACAAGCAGACAAAAGAAAACTTGCATTGTACCTCAGGGACTTCATCACCACCTTAAAAGAAAATCTACCTGATCCTCAAATTGAGTGGTGGCAAATGTATGTATGGCACACATACCACAACAGGCTGTTTGTTATCACTGAAAAGCTCTGAAAGGTTTGCCATCATTGCTTTAAACCATAGGTCACTGTTACCCTCTCAGGATCCTCTAGAGTGTATGAACAGACAGGTTGCTAAAGCAGCATCATGGATACAAGAAACATGAAGTACAGAAAGGAAATGAAAACAGGTAAATCACTTACTTTAACCAGATAGATCCAATATGTTATGTCATTATTCTGTTCTAGCATTGACACACACACACACACACACACACACACACATCAC
This sequence comes from Hydrochoerus hydrochaeris, assembly GCA_004027455.1. Classification (NCBI taxonomy): domain Eukaryota; kingdom Metazoa; phylum Chordata; class Mammalia; order Rodentia; family Hydrochaeridae; genus Hydrochoerus; species Hydrochoerus hydrochaeris. Next base: position 80,093 of record PVLA01002825.1, read on the forward strand.
AGGCTACATTTAATTTTGTTCCTGGTAATGACCTTTTCTGTCTTCTGTATTTAATTTACCAGTTCTCTAGGCCCCAGGGAGGCTACCAGTGCCTTTAGGCAAGACTTCTGGTTGTGAACAGTAGCTTCTATGATTCTCCTAGGTACTCCCAAGTGTCAAGCTACGAGGCCTGGCATGCCTCAAGTAGTGCCTGTTCAGCTCCCTGAATTCTCTTTCCCAACTTTTATGTTCCCTCAAACCACTGTCATGAGGTTTGGGAACCTATACTCACAGGCCCTTACCTTTTCCTTTGTTCAATGAGTCACCTTACAGGTCAATTTAAGCCAAAAGTAGTCACTTCGCTATCGAGTTTATCTGAATTGGTTATAGACTGAATAAAGTAATCAGATAAAGGATTAACTTCAATTTCTTTTTGTGTAGTACCTATTTATATAACTTTGTAAAAGATTAGAACATTTCTGTAAAGCTTTTTCTTTTATAGTTTTACAATTGTGCTTTATCTCCTAATGTCCAGATTTTTATCTTTCAATACCATTTCCCACTAAAAAGAAACCAGAACTCCTAGGAAGAATGGCAGATTCCATGCCTGAGGCAAGAAATAGCTCAGATAAGCGTGTGAAAAAAAACGTAACAGAGCAAGGGAGAGTGGTAAAAGGTATGCAGATTGAAACACTATTGACATAATCTGATAATTGTTGAAACTGGGTGTTTGGTACATGGGAGTTCTTTATGGTACTGTACTTCTGTATTTAAAATTTTTTTCTCATGAAAATAGTTATGAAGGCTAACCAAATGCTTCCTCCTCCGCAAAGAGTTACGGCATGAGGAGGGTAAAAGGGTTCTTTCAGTATATACCACTCCTGTACTCCAGATCCTTAGGTTTCCTCCCAAAGGGAATTCCAGTAACCTACCATTTCCATGTGGTCAAATAAAATTTCGATGAAAATATAAAAAGCAAATGTGTATATACATTTATATGATCTATACAAATTTTAAAGACACAATTGTATCATATTGAATACATTATGTTAAAAGTTAAACGAAATTTTATTTTAGTAGCCTGGGTGCGAGGGGGGCATGGGGAACAGGGGATTGAATCAACGAGCCTCAACCCCAGCCCTTACAAAAATTTGTTTTTGAGACAGGGTGTCCCTAAATTGTTGTTTCCCAGGCTGAGCTCAACCCTGCAATCCTCGTTACTCAGCTTCCCAGAGTACTAGGATTAATGCTGGGGAGAAACATCACATAATAAAAGCGAATTTATCTTATTGCATTCGATGTACTTTTATAGAATACAAAATCCACACAGACTCGAAATACAAAACAGGACGCCCAGACCCGTCAGCAGTGCTTTTCAGTTCAGGTTTCACGGTTGGCCGCAGGTAGAAGCTTCGCTCACCCTGTTACTCTGGGGACTTGGGCGGGAACCAGCAGCAACCCTGTGCGCCGAGCTGCTTCCTAGCTCTAGAGGCCCGACGTCGCAGTACCACCCCAGGTGTCCCGGTGACCTGGGGCCTTGAACCCCCGAGCTTCCGCTCCCGTCCTCCCAGTCTCAGACCAGGGGCGGCGCCTTCCGTGTTCGGGGAGGGCGGGGTAGGACTTTTCCAGGCTGCTGGCACGATGGCTGGAGGGACTAAAATGGTGTTGGCGTCGCGCCCGGAGACAGCTTCCTAAGGGAATCTACGGCCGCGACAGCGAGAGGACTACCCTGTCCCTCTTGCGCCACCGGCAGGAAGGTGGGGAAAGCCCGGAAGTTTCAAGATCCCAGGGCCCCAGCACAGCTAAGCACGCCACAGGACCGAACAGACATTTGAGAGAACGCCGAAAGCGCGGGGAGGCGGGTCCGCCTCAGTGTCACTATCTCGCGACACTTGAAGTGACGTCGCACAACAAGCGTGCGTTCTAGGTTTTCACCTTCAGTAAGTCTGAGCCTACCCCTTTAAGCAAGTGATGGACAGTTGTTTCAGCCTATCAATTTCATCGTCAACTTCCAATCAGATTTAAACTTCTTTCAGCCGCCGAAGAAGTTGGAAGGGTCAGAAGAGGGGAAGAGCGCGCGCGCAAAAGCTGTCTGTCACTCGCAAGGTCAGTGTGAGCTAAGCTCGCAAGAAAAAAACGCCAGAACGGATGGATGATACAACTTCTCAAATAGTCGGTTAGAGGACGGGGTCGCAAACCAATGAAAAGGATGAGGAGGTGGGATCGTTGCCTTCACCGTGCAAGAAGTACCGTTACAGGGCAGACTTTTTGTCCAATCAACGCCTCCAGACTTTGGGTCAGGTGGCCATAAAGTGCGAGGGGTGGAGCTACAGCCTGGCGCGAGGAACCGTTAAGATAGACAACGAATATAACCAATGAAGTGTTGTGACTCGGGCGTTGGAAACCCAATAAAAGTGGATGGGCGGGCGCCTTCCCCGAGCGCGGGGAGATGTAAAGACAGACAAATAGTTTTCCCAATGAGACTGTGGAAGAGGAAACTAATTGACCAATGAGGTCTGCTGGGCGGGATCCTTTACCGCGGCGGAGTCCAAGATGGCGGCGTGCGGTTCCGCTGTGTGAAACGAGCGCGGGGCAGCGGGTTAGTCAGCTCCGCGGAGACGATCTACGACGACCCGCGACAATGAAAGGAAAAGAGCGCTCGCCAGTCAAGCCCAAACGCTCCCGTGGCGGTGAGGACTCCACTTCCCGCGGAGAGCGGAGCAAGAAGTTAGGAGGCTCTGGTGGCAGCAATGGGAGCAGTAGCGGGAAGACGGACAGCGGCGGCGGGTCGCGGCGGAGCCTTCACCTGGACAAGTCCAGCAGCCGAGGTGGCAGCCGCGAGTATGACACTGGTGGGGGCAGCTCCAGTAGCCGCTTGCACAGTTACAGCTCTCCAAGCACCAAAAATTCCTCGGGCGGGGGCGAGTCGCGCAGCAGCTCCCGGGGTGGAGGCGGGGAGTCACGGTCTTCGGGGGCCGCCTCCTCTGCTCCTGGCGGGGACGGCGGGGAGTACAAGACTCTGAAGATAAGCGAGTTGGGGTCCCAGCTGAGTGACGAAGCGGTGGAGGACGGATTGTTTCATGAGTTCAAACGCTTCGGTGATGTAAGTGTCAAAATCAGTCATCTCTCAGGTTCTGGCAGTGGGGATGAACGGGTAGCCTTTGTGAACTTCCGGCGGCCAGAGGACGCGCGGGCGGCCAAGCATGCCAGAGGCCGCCTTGTGCTCTATGACCGGCCCTTGAAGATAGAAGCTGTGTATGTGAGTCGGCGCCGCAGCCGCTCCCCTTTAGACAAAGATACTTACCCTCCGTCAGCCAGTGTGGTCGGGGCCTCAGTAGGTGGTCACCGGCACCCCACTGGAGGAGGCGGTGGAGGCCAGAGATCACTTTCCCCTGGCGGTGCTGCGTTGGGATACAGAGACTACCGGTTGCAGCAGCTGGCTCTTGGCCGCCTGCCCCCTCCACCTCCGCCACCATTGCCCCGAGAGCTGGAGCGAGAACGTGATTACCCGTTCTATGAGAGAGTGCGCCCAGCATATAGTCTTGAGCCAAGGGTGGGAGCTGGAGCTAGTGCTGCTCCTTTCAGAGACGTGGATGAGATTTCCCCCGAGGATGATCAGCGGGCTAATCGGACGCTTTTCTTGGGCAACCTAGACATTACTGTGACAGAAAATGATCTAAGAAGGGCTTTTGATCGCTTTGGAGTCATTACAGAAGTAGACATTAAGAGGCCTTCTCGTGGACAGACCAGTACCTATGGCTTTCTCAAATTTGAGAACCTAGACATGTCTCACCGGGCCAAACTAGCAATGTCTGGCAAGATTATAATTCGAAATCCTATCAAAATTGGTTATGGTAAAGCCACACCCACCACCCGCCTTTGGGTTGGTGGCCTGGGACCCTGGGTGCCTCTTGCTGCCCTGGCACGAGAATTTGACCGATTTGGCACCATACGCACAATAGACTACCGAAAAGGTGATAGTTGGGCATATATCCAGTATGAAAGCTTGGATGCAGCTCATGCTGCCTGGACCCATATGCGAGGATTCCCTCTTGGTGGCCCAGATCGTCGTCTTAGAGTAGACTTTGCAGACACAGAACATCGTTACCAGCAGCAGTATCTGCAGCCTCTGCCCTTGACTCATTATGAACTGGTGACAGATGCTTTTGGACATCGGGCACCTGATCCTTTAAGGGGTGCACGGGATAGAACACCACCTCTACTTTACAGAGATCGTGACAGGGACCTTTATCCTGATTCTGACTGGGTGCCACCCCCACCACCAGTCCGAGAGCGTAGCACTCGGACTGCTGCTACTGCTGTGACTTCTTATGAGTCACTGGATAGCTTGGATAGAAGGCGGGATAGCTGGTCCTTGGACCGTGATAGAGGTGATCGAGATCTGCCCAGCAGCAGAGACCAGCCTCGGAAGCGGCGGTTGCCTGAGGAAAGCGGCATACGGCATCTGGATAGGTCCCCAGAGAGTGACCGGCCAAGAAAACGTCACTGTGCACCTTCTCCTGACCGTAGTCCAGAACTGAGCAGTAGCAGGGATCGTTACAATAGTGACAACGATCGATCTTCCCGTGTTCTTCTCTTGGAAAGACCCTCACCAATCAGAGACAGGCGAGGTAGTTTGGAGAAGAGCCAGGGTGACAAGAGAGACCGGAAAAACTCTGCATCAGTTGAACGGGATAGGAAGCACCGGACAGCTGCTCCCACTGAGGGAAAAAGCCCTCTGAAAAAAGAAGACCGCTCTGATGGGAGTGTACCCAGTGCCAGCACTGCTTCATCGAAGCTGAAATCTCCCTCCCAGAAACAGGATGGGGGGTCAGCCCCTGCTGCAACAGCCTCTCCCAAACTCTGTTTGGCATGGCAGGGCATGCTTCTGCTGAAGAACAGCAACTTTCCTTCCAACATGCATCTGTTGCAGGGTGATCTCCAAGTGGCTAGCAGTCTTCTCGTGGAGGGTTCAACTGGAGGCAAAGTAGCCCAGCTCAAGATCACACAGCGTCTTCGTTTGGACCAGCCCAAATTGGATGAAGTAACTCGACGGATCAAAGTGGCAGGGCCCAATGGTTATGCCATTCTTCTGGCTGTACCTGGAAGTTCTGACAGCAGATCCTCCTCATCGTCAGCCACATCAGACACTGCCACCTCTACTCAGAGGCCACTTAGGAACCTTGTGTCCTATTTAAAGCAAAAGCAGGCAGCTGGGGTGATCAGCCTCCCTGTTGGAGGCAACAAAGACAAGGAAAACACCGGGGTCCTTCATGCCTTCCCACCTTGTGAATTCTCCCAGCAGTTCCTGGATTCCCCTGCCAAGGCACTGGCCAAATCTGAAGAAGATTACCTGGTCATGATCATTGTCCGTGGTGCGTCCTAAAATCCATGTGTAATTTGTATTTACTACTTTGACATGGTTTCTGTTTTGTGATGTGTAATGGGATACAGCATCAGATGAAATTTTCATTTTAATTGTTTAGTTGTAGCTTTTTCTTTTTATATTTTTATAAATCTCTTTAAAACAGAAACTAGAACAGTTTAGCAGTTAAGTGAAAGGGAAGTCTTTAAGGTTGCAGGAAGATGGATTTGCTTTAGAGTTCCTATGCTGAGTAACAATTCCTTTGTTTTTTTTCTTCTAATCCTGAGCTTAAAAAAATCCTCAAAGTTACAAAGCCAGAAGTTTGAAAAATCAGAATTTGAACAAAAGAGGCTTCTAACTATATAAAGAAGTGTCAATATGGATTCATTGATATGTAAATAAATAATGTTTGAAATTTGATCAGGGATCTCATATATACAGTTAAATTGTTTAGCAGCCTAGTTATTTTAATCAGGCATTTGAGTATTTCTCTTTAAAATACAGGTTGTTCTAGGGGAATTGGCTTTACATGCATTTTTATCATTAGCTCTTGAGTTTTGTATCCCATATGTGCACTTTTGGTTTGTAGCTGTAACTGTTTGGTAAAAATTGAGGATTGTGTTACGAGCCATTTATGTCTTATGCTTAGACTAGTATGCAAGAGAGTGAGTAGGCGCTTATAAAATCAGAATTTTTAGTCAGTTATAGGTGTGTGGTGGTGTTTTACTGACTTTCAGAGGCACAGCAGGTACAGTTCAGATTTAATTGCATATTTTAAAACGAATATTCTTCATCAAAATGAGTGTTTTTTGTATCCATTCAAATTTCTGATTTCAGTAATAGAAAAGTTGGCTTCAGGCTTTTGTTTCAGTGGGTATTAATCAGCCATATCTGGATTGCAGAATTTTTTTAAGAAGTCAGTGTAAAATGCCTTTGATACACTTTTTTAAAAAACTTGCTGGTATTTTTATTTTCATATTTAAACACCAGTGGTGACATTACATTATTGGAAATGTTTTGAATATTTTTGAAATTTCATGTTTAATATTTTCACTGTTATTCAGCCATTGAGATTTGAAATGTTAGTATATTAAAATTCTTTTTTATTGTTTGCCCAGATACCTGTAATTATAATTTAGCCCACCTGTAGTTTTTTGTTTTGTTTTAGTTTTAAATTTTGAGTTTTGTTGTTATTGTTGTTTTTAGTTTTTGGATGTTTGTTTGTTTTTTGGTCCTCTGTGCTGAGAATGATACAACTTTTGGTTCTTAGCAAGGGCTTATACTATTTCACAGTAATGGATGGTTTTGGTTTTTGTTTTTACCTACTCCTCTGCCACCACCCCTGATTCCTCAGGTCACTAGTAAGTATATTATTCTCTTTTAATTTAAGTGGTGAGGACTTTAGGCCCTTGATATTTAGGTATGATTAGGAATTTTGGAACCTTCTGGATTATGGTCAGGTTTTTCTGTGAAAGTGACTTATTCAAAGCCTGGCAGAACTCAGTAACTATTTTCTTTCTGTTATCAAAGTTGGTAGTTTTGAAATAGCACCAATAATAACCCAGGAAGTGTCATATAATTTTTATTTCCATTATGACAGGTGTCTCATGCATGTTTGCATGAAAACTTCATCACTACTGTGTCATTCTTTCAGAATTTGATTTTTGCATTTGTATATTTCTTTTAAATTTGGAGGGTTTTTTTGTTTTTTGTTTCATTTTTAAACTGGAAAAACTAGCTGTTTTGAGAGAAAGAAAGTACTAGACTATGAGCAATCACAAAGCTGCTTAGTATGCCTACAGCTAAGACTTTGGGTGCTTTTGTTTTCCAAAAACAGTACTTGGTATAGAGCAGAAATCATTTAGAAACTAATGAAACTATGGAGTCTGTATCCATTGGGTCAAAGTACAGTTGTAGCTAGATACATTTTTCCAGTTTAAATAATTTCACTAGCCATTAACTTTTGAATATCTTTTGAAAAGACAGACAGACAAATGATTTTACTCTTTTAGAGAGTGAAGTCCATGGCATCTGATTTTACTGTAAACCAAAATGTGTGGGTTTTCCTTTTTTCATTTTCTTTTTTTTTTTTTTTTTTTAACTTGAGTTGGTGTGATGGTTTATTAAAGAGCACTGTGGTTTTTACTCCATGTTTGTTTGAATCCTTAACTGACATTGCTGATTTTGTTAGACCTGGGCAATTTTGCACTTGAATGTTTTTGAAACAGTGGCTTGACAGCATTTTTAAATGTATGTATTATAAAAAATTAATGATGTTTAATTTGGTACTTAACCTACAGAGTACCATTGTCCAGATGAATCTCTTGTGTTACCTAATCTTGTTCAGGTTCAAAATATTTGTAAATTATCTACTTAAATCTTCAGAATTTGAATTGAAAGCAAAAGTCTAAAACTGGTTCCTAATACTCAGAATTTCATAACTCAGTACTGGATGATTTTGTAGCATCCAGATGTTTTTTCTTGAATTTCTTTAGTGTGACTGATTTTTTTAGGAACTCAGTTAAAATGAAGGGAAAGGAAATTTCTTCAGTGTTTCATTAAATTATTAAGTATTACTGGTAAAAATAATGTAATTAAGACTTTATGACCACAACTTCAAAGTTTATGGAAATTTAAGCACGCAACTTGTAGCAAATAATTCTACTTAGATGTTTTGGTAATATTTTGTTAATTGTAATTGAGATTCCTGTAAAGAATTTTTTCATATGGAAACTTACATTTCTGGTTTAGGATGACTGTGAACTAGAGTAGAGTTTTCCTTTAGGGATTACATCTTGAAAATGTCCATCCTCTGGCTGGCATAAGCTTCTGTCAAGTTTTGAAGGTTATATACTCCCTCCCTTCTTGACTCAGATCATTTTGATATATAGCAGTTAAAAGTTTTTTTCATAGTAATTTTTCATAGTCATTTCCACATTTATTTAAAAATATTTTATGAGCAAATGTCCACTGATTATACTATTTGTTTTCTGAAAAATTTAAACCCATTTTCAGTCTTAAGATAGTGAAATTGCTCACTTTGCAGTCACAATTTGAACTGTTTAGTTTGGGTCCATATAGGAACCATTCACCAAAATCTCTGAAGAGGAAATCCTCTTAAGACCTTAATGACTTTTTATGTGAAAAGTTTTTGGAGTGAATTTGTGGACTTTTCAGCCTGTATCACAGTGTCTGATTTTGAGATGGGAGTTAGATATGAGAGCAAGAAGAGAAGTGGAACTGACCCTATTAACATTCTGGTTATAGTGATTTCAGGTAACTACAGTGAAATGTTAAATGAAGTGTTAATGTGTGTGATTTAAACAGAGTTGAAAATTGAGAAGTCCTGAAGTGTTCTTTTACTGCTCAGCAATTGTATAACTGTTTTCTTAAAGGAAAATAACATCTACTGTCTTTGGTAACATAGATGAAGGTGGATTTTTAAATCACTGTATCTTGACCCTTTCCTACAATAATGGAGTAGTAGCCTGTTACTCCATATAAATTACAGAATGAAAGTAGAGAAGGTAAAAGTTTAAATTCCACCTTTTTATGTTTTCACTTTTTAAGTTATATTTAAGAGATACTGGTTGATTGTAAATTTTCTTTTTTTCTGAAAGTTTTTGCCATGTTTTACTCAGTTGTATGAGGATGAGAGATATTTTCAGTGCTAAAATACTCAATTACAATCGTTAAAAAAAAACCTCACCCTGTTATTCCACCTGTTAGCTGTCTATTCATACAGTAAATTCATTTCAAGGTTTGTGCCAGTGGGTATTATTGGTGCTTTTTGAAGTCAAGGTGGACTATCCAGAAAGGTCTTGTTAATATTATGTTCATCTATAATGCATAGGGGAAATATATATATATATTTTTAATATTGTAAACATTTGTACTGAATAACCTTTTTTTCCCCCCCTGCAAGCAAAACTGGTGAACAGCGGATGAAGATACGGAATTCAGAGCTCTAATGGACCTTTTTGAAGAGAAGTTGTAGCTTATGTGGAGTTTACATGGGCCTCTGATGGAAGAAAGCTAATCTGTTTAGTATTTGTGCATTTTACTAAAATGGCAGCTTAACGTTGTGTATCTGCTATTGTGATGCCAATGCCGGTGTTTTAAGTGGAAAAAAAATGACCTCTTTGCTTTGTGCTGTGTACACAAGATTTCTGGAAAAGTAAAGAAAAACCCTTTTTATGGCTCACACAGCTTAAAAGTAGCTGTCACTCAAACATGCGCTCACAGTTGAGCTGCTTTTGTTTTATTCTAAATAAATTGTTTCTTTTGAGGAAAATGTTTTTCTGCCTGGAAGTGAATTGACGGCAAACCTTGACCCCTTTGTTTGCAGCCGAGGGGGTACTTGCTGCTGCTCAGATCTTGGTATGTCTTGAGCAAGAAGCAGGGAGACCATCAATTTCATGTTGACTATCACGGTGTGTCAATTCTGAAGGATCACTAGTGTTACCGTGGCCCCCTTTGTTTGCAGTGAAGGGGATCCTTTGCTTCTCGGTCCTCAACGTGATGAGGAAATGGTGCTGTTGGCTGGCACACAAGAAGCCGGGGGCAAGCACCCTAAGCCTCACCACAGTGCACAGAGTCTGGGGCTTTGCTGGTTTGAAGAGCTGGAGTTGCTGAATTTAAGTTTTGATTTATTTTGTTCACCCATCACGTTTGGCCTTAGTTTCATTTTTAATTTGAAGAAAAGTTTGAAATTGCTTTATCTTGCACTTTTAACATTTGCACCAAATTGCCAAAAGAAGGAGAAATACTCCGTTTGCTTTTTAAATGTTAATGATGATGTTAATAAAGCCTTTCCTGACACATTTGAGGAGCTCCTCCGTCTCCAGGGGCTTCTTACCAGAGTTATGCAGTGATGGGTTTAGTTCTGAATGGATGAAGAGTTCCTGAGAGCTAGCGTTTGTAATTAGAACCGTTACTTGGTATCTGTACCTTATTTGACCTGTGGTTCCACATGCCTTGGATGTGCATGCACCGTGACGGTTTCATAGGTACGAACGCACACCCAGGCCCAGTCACTTCGGTTGGTAGTACAGATTGTGAGGAAAAAAAATGGAGGCATCCTTAAGGAGGAGAAAGTGTTTGCCTTTAGTTCCTGCATTATCCTGTACAGGGGCTCTTGAGCTTTGGAAGCCTGTTCCCAGTACAGGAGAACAACTCCCCTGTTTGCAGCAGGAGACTTCGGTGCACAGTGACAACGCTGGAGGTCAAGAGGAAGCCAGCAGTGCTGCACCAGTGGCTTCAGACACCATGGTTGTTGTTTGCCAGTTTTAAACTAAACTAGTTGCAGACGAAGACCACCTTGAAATGCAGGCTTGTTGGGCTTGTTTTGAATTTTAACCTCGGATGGAAGACCCTAGTGCTGTCTGTCTCCATGCGGGATTGATGATTGCTAGGCAACAGGTGATTATCAACCAAGGATGCCACGGTTATACTCTGCAAGGTGGTGTTCCAGTGGCAAACAGCTGTATAAACTTGTAAACAGGTAAGAGGGTTTTTAGAGATCAAAAATGCATTATAATTAATAGGGTGAGGGCTTTTATTGTTTCAAGTGTGTTTCTCTGGTTGAAAGTCTAGGCATTCTGTTGCCATTACTAGTTTAATCATATTTGCAAAATTCTAGGAGAACTTTTATTTTACTTTATATTTTTGTTTATTTTTAGTATTTGAAAAAGTCTTTTAATGGGGAACCAAATTTTTAAAATTTCAATTATGAATTTGGGAACTAGGGCTTTGATGCCCTTTAAAATGTTCGATATTTTTCATTAATCTTAGTCTTTACCTTTTGTTGTGATTTAATGGTGCAGGAGGACTTGCTGCTATCAATATGTTTGTAAACATTTCTAAATTTGAAAGTTAAAAAATATTACAGTATATAGCAATCACAAAGAAAGTGTGCCACTCTTTTCTGATTGAGTGATAAATATTAGCCAAAATGCTTTTTCTTATAAAGAGACCAATCATAATGTCAATAAATTGCAACTTTAGGTGAATGAAAAGACAATTTGAAAAAAGTCTGACTTTTGTCTGCTCTTAGCATTTTTATTCTCTAGTTAGTCCTACCAACCTTCTGAGCCTCTTCCCACATTAATCAAGTGTGAGACTTTGACAGCTTATTACAATATAATTTCTATGGTGTGCAATATAGCTCAAATTTCCTTGCTTTGTATGAAGTGGGGTAAATTTTTTTTAATAGGATACTTTTCATCTCTTTCAGAAGACTTACAGAATCTGGGTAACTAGTAGCTGATCTGTACAAGCTACTTTTTCCATAGGTTTGATAGAACCCCTTGAATTGTTTAACTGGACATCTCATATACCCAGACTTTTAGAGAGTAAAAGGGGTAAAACAGACATTAGGAATTTTAATGGTCTCAGTGTGTCCTTTTCAGATGTATTTTTTAAAAAGTTTTGAGGTGGTTCCATCAAAGGCTTTGCTAAATGATTTTCTCTTTTATTTCTTTAAAACATTTAATCTGCCAGAAATAGCAGTTTTGAATGTATTTTCTTTTTCTTGCTAGCCCACATAGTAAGTCCACTAAGTAGCTTTTTCAATTAGTAAGCAGTTACTTTAAATCATCATGGAGGCTTAGGAAATCACATTGTACTTTCTGTATGTTTCTGCGTGTTTGGTATCTTCCTAAAGTCTCAGGCTTCATCTCTCAAAAATGAGGCAAATGTATTTCAAACAGGGCATTTGTTTGTCTGTAGACATATGCAATGGGAAGGTATACTACCTGAGAATGTTTTGAAACTGTAGTACTAGCGTAATTATTCCCAGCTATACTGTGAAAGAAAAACTAGGTTAAGTGGTAGATCCAGAGTTCTGATTTTATAAATTGGAAACTGCCCTTTTGAAGTATTTGTGTGGTTTTCCAGTATCTTTTATCTGATATAAATTTAGCTTTCTGTAAAGGAAATAGTTTTAGGAACACTGCTGAATTGACTTGGGCTCATTTTGAAATCTTGGCTGTGGTATTAAAATTGAAAATAAGAATTACCCTGACTGTAGAAAACAACCCAGATTTTATAAAATGCCACTTTTGCTTAAGTCATATCATTGGTTATAGGTTCTTTATCTGAGGCAGTAAATTTAGTACTTATGGTTTATGCAGCATTATTTATTTATTTATTTTCTTTTTAGAAATATTACATCTCATTATGGCCTCTCTGCTTACCACTTCCATCTGTCTCTCCAGTTTACTCTCTTTGAGCTCTCTTGTTTAAAAGATCTTTTCACTTGATAACTTGGATCTAGTTTTAAGTTCTTAGCAGACAACTTATAGAATAATAATTTCTTTAAACCTTAAACAAGATTGGTCTTAACAGTCAGTAAATTTTGACCTTGATGTAAGATTACTTAACTTGCTTCAACTGAAATGAATGTAATATTCAGCTTCCAGATAAGGTTTCTGTACAGTCATTTGAATATTGGCTATATATACCAGCTGAAGTGCTGGAAGTAGGAAATAAAAGGAAAGATCAGATAGCTCTAGAGCTATTAGTAACATTGTAACTGGGGAAAGTAGGTATAAATGAATACTAAATACAGTTTAAGACAACTATAGGGAGGAAATCACAGGTCAGTATCAAATTAATAGCTATTGAATTTTTGCAAGAGATATAGGTATATTAGGTTACTTAAAGCTGGGATGGTCAAGAAAGGTTTTATAAAAAAATTCATCAGAAAAGAACATGAAATGGTGGAAGGAGGTTGGGGTTTATATGTCAGGCAGACAAACACAAGTAAGAGTATAGCATCTTGTTGTGGATGTTTTGAGAAAATAAGCTGAAACTGAAGCCTGGAAAACTAGTAAGATAATTGGATCAGCAAAAACCAGAAATGTTGGAGGGGAAACCAGGTTGAAGATGGGAGTGGGGACAGATAATTAGTTGAGACATACTGATAGCAATTATTTATTGAATACTCACTCTATGCCAAGTACTCTTGTCAAATACTGTACACACATTGTTTCATTTAAGTCTCACTGAATTCTGTAATGTGACAACTATTAAATGATAGAGCCAGGGTTTTAACCAGGCTTTGTCTCAACTAGAGCTCTTTTGGTCATTATACTGTTGTGCCCTCATGACCTTATTCTGGAGACGAGGGATAGGATTAAAGCTACAAACTTGAGAAAATGACCAGGGAATTTCAGACTACAGTAAATCAACATTTGTGAAACTCAAGAAACAAGCAGGCTATTTGCTGTTTTGAGATTTGTTAGGATCAACATGGCCCAGGAGTCTCTATTCTTTTTATAAGCTCCTCAGATAATTCTGATAGCATCTTCTGTGGTCAGTGGGCCCATAGTGCAGAGTATGAGGTATAAACCTACTGGAATAAGTGTTTGAGGATGAGAAGAGACTATGACACTATAAAAGTCTAGCTTGGAAAGCAAGAGTAGTGTTCTGTCCCAGAAATTGAGAGGAAGAACTTCCAGAAGATGGAACTCTTACAGCAAACAGAGAGATGGAAACAAAATGCCATGAATTTATCACTTAAAATTGTCGCTTAAAAAAATTGTCGCTTAAGTAACAGTTTTATATTCATGTAATTATTTAATATTGCCTCAATATTGCAAAGAAAAAACGCTGTTTGTGAAATGATAAAGGGACACCAGAAGAGTTTTGTGACATAGATAAGGAATATACAAGCAGGAACTGATTGAGGTATCCTTGAATTTTCAGATGTTAATCTAAAAATAAGGCAACTGTCATCTTAAAATTGAAAATCATTTTGGGGTTGAGCATGTGTATGTACACATGAAAGTTGTTTCTATTAATGAAGCATTATCTAGACTACTTAACTAGGTCACTAATAGGACTGAGACAGAAAAAGTTGTAGGTTGAACATCCCTAATTTGAAATCCAAAGTGGTCCAAAATCTGAAATCTATCAGTCATCTTGACACTCAGGCTTCAGATTTAAGAGCATTTCAGATTTTCTGCTTAGGAATGCTGAAGCAGTAAAGTCTATGCAAATATTCCAAAACCTAAAAAACTCCAGAATCTGAAATATTTCTGATCCCAAGTATTTAGGTAAGAGATACTCAACCTGCATAAGTAGAGATATCTTTTTGTCTTGTGAATCGTTGAAAGAATTCTGATTTTTAATTATCTATATTTTGCTATATTCTTCATATGTACAGCTAATTCTTCAATTATTTAGGTAGCTCTTATATACTAGGCATTATTCTATATCTTGGGAGTATATGGTTGAAAAAAACAGATAAATTTCTCCTTTCTTTTGTAGCTCATATTCTGGTGGAAGAAGTGAGGTAGTAAATTATAAAGTTAGAGCCTTAGGGCCTGGAACAAAAGTTTTGTGTTGTATTCTAAATATTGGATGCAATGGAACCATGGGAGGTTTTAAAAGGGAGTGTTAGGATTTGCCCAAGATTTGACCACCTGGGACTAGGTCAATATAGCTCAATGGTACAGCACATCATTTGCTTACAAGAGGTCCTAGGTTTAATCCGTAGCAACCCCTACCCCCTCCAGGATTTGACTACTTGTTTCAGGGAGTTAATATAAATTTACTTTAAATACTGAGGAAAATTAATTCTTAGAATACTTTATAAGGCCTCGAATATCCTTTTCAGAGATCAGTAGTGTTCTTTTATCTTTTTGTTGGGAAAGTGGGTACTAGGGATTGAACTCAGGGCGTTGTGCATGCAAAGCATACATTCTACCACTGAGTTCTGACTTAGTGTTCTTTAAATGATAATGATTTTTTTTTTTTCCTTAGGGCTTACTGTTGTTGACTACCCTGAGCTTTCAAAACAGTCTTCCTTCTCAGTACATTGGACCTATGTACATGTGAACCTATGGCCCAGGTGTTTTTTTTTTTTTTTTAGACAAAAATTTTAATATATGAGTTGTATTCTTCTAAGTGAAAACCCCAGTATTCAAGTTTAATTGCAGTGTTGGCACTTTGTGATAGAGAAATGGCTTTGGAGTTGCACTCATCTCTAAGAGCCTCACCATCATTGTTTTAATACATCATTTTTGCCTCCACTATACTGCATGACATTTTGCTTTTAATAAATTGTCATGATGTTTTTCACTATAGTAAATAGTTTATGATAAGACACACTGGCCCTGCTTTTTATATTTCATAACTTGCAGTTTTTCTAGTGGTATCAAACTAAACTTTTCCTGCTAAAAATTTAGAGGGTCTTTTTGTGAAATAGCTGTCATCTTGTGTAAACCAGATATGTGTGTATGTGATTTTTAAGCATTGGATTTGTTATCTGACCTTTCTCAAGTAAAAATGGATTTCCTTTTTATCCAGGAAAATGATTTAATAAAAATTATTTATTTATTTGGTACTGGGGATTGAACTCATGACCTTGCGCTTGCCAGGCAGGCACTTATGCCACTGAGCTAAATCCCCGGCCTCAAGATTTTTATTTATAAGCATATGTTATTATATCTTTGTCCATAGTAGAACTTTAATTTCAGGCAAAATTAACATTTTGAGGTATTAAATATGTATTTTTATTATGAATTTTAGGACATATAGGGAAAATTTATTCCCATAAAATGTATTTGTTTAGCTCCTAAGTATTTTACATGCTGTCTTGTGTATATTTTTTATGTAGAGAAACACTCCAGTAAACTGAACTCCTGTATTGGAGTTTTTCTGCATTCTTTGGCAGAGGTCTCACCCTGGCTACACATTAGAACCACCTGAGGAACTTTAATATTAGTACCTGAGGCTCTTTCTCAGAGATTGATTTAAATTGATCTAGGAAGAGTGGGACTCTACAAAGCCTCATGTGTTTTTTTCTTTTAAGTGTCCCAAGTGATTGTACTGTACAGCCAGGGTTGACTGTCTAGTAGAGAGACATGTTTGTTTGAGATAGGATCTCACTATGTAGCCCATGCTGGCCTTGAACTCGAAGCAGTCTTATGTGTCAGCCTTCTAAGTGCTGAAACTACAGGTGTGTACCATGGTGCCTGACTTAGAACACATCTCATTCAATCTTTTGAAGATTGCTTGAAAATGAAAACCAAAAACTTCCAGTGTATAATCTGGGCTCAGTACAAGTATGTGTAATGATTAGTCTTTTAGAATGCTTGCTACCAGAAGTCTGGTTCCCAGACCAACAGCATTAGGATTAACCCTGAAAGCATGTTAGAACTGGAAACCTCAGATCCTCACTAACTTATTGAGTGAGGCAGAGCCCTAGGTTACTCAAACAAGTGTAAAAGATCAAGAAACACTGCTTTAGATATGTAAGCGCAAGTGTTCTATGTGATAAATTGATAATTAGGATCTTCCTCATGCATAAGATTTTCAGATTTGTCCATTAGTGACTTTTACTATGACACATTAAAAAAAATTTTTTTTTAATAAAAACAAGCAGAAGAGTTCTGAAGTAGTGAACATTAAGTGACCAGAAAATTACCAGTGTCTGTCACTAAGATGGGGAGGGGATACTCTTGATGCTGCTTCTAGTTCATTGGCTCTTTTGTGTGTGTTGCTGAGAATTTTTTGTTATAAAACAGGGTCTTGCTAAGTTGCCCAGGTGGGGTTTGAACTTGTGATCCTTTTGCCTCAGCCTTCCAGAGTCGTGAAATTATAGGCATGTGCTATCATGTCTGGCTTTGGTGATCCTTGGTTATTTTATTATGTGTACATATTTTTTCTTTCCTTGTCATTCTGTTTTATTTCACATTGTGAGGTAGAATGTAAATATAGGCATATTGGAGATACTGTGTTTGCTGATAGGTGCACCCAAGACTTAGAAAGTTTGGTAGAGATAAGATTAAAACTTTTTTCCTTTATTATGGTTCTGTGGATGGAACCCAGGGCCTTGTGCATGAGGGTCAGGCACTCTACCACTGAGCTATGTCCCCGGCCTAAAACTTTCTGTGGGGGGACAGGTATGGGGAGGAACGAAGTATGGTTCTACTGGCCTTTATTTTTAATTATACTATGATACTAACTTTGTAAATCAACTGTCATCATGTAGCAACATGAATGAAGAATTTAATTCATTAAAATACACAGTGACATAAAGATACCAGTATGAATGTTTAGAGAATAGTCTAAATTGTATGTATTAATTTAGATGCGGTAATATTTTTAATGTATAAATTTATGTGACAAAACATACTAAAATATGTTTGCCAAGTAACTGTTGATATCTAGAAAAAGAAAATTGCTACCTGATTATTTTCACCTCCCCAAATTTTTGAATTTGTGTCTTTTTTTTTTTGGAACCAGAAATCAAACTCATAACCTCACACTTGCCAGGCAGGCACTTACACCACTGAACTAAATCCCAAAATAGCTTTTTTTTTTGTTCCGGGGATCAAACTCATGTCCTCATGCTTGCCAGGCAGGTGCTTATGCCTGCTGAGCTAAACCCCCAAATTTTTGAGTTTGTGTATGTGATTTACAGGGCTTTTTCTTCAAGGACAACACTGTCAGCATCTCTGGAAAATGTTTTATGGATTCATTTATAATTCATAGATTTCTTCTCCAATGAGAGATTTTAGGAAGAGTTAATTGTATAATTTATTTCTCCTCACAAATTACATTTGTGAAATTTACTCTCTGTGGTGTTAAGATCTTACTGAAAATTCATTCCATAAGAGGAATGATTTGAACTTTTTAAAGATTTGGTGGTTGGAATTACTTATGTGATACATTCAATGTAGTGGTTCAAAAGTATTTTTGACTATTCAAAGATACCTTTTCTGTTTTTTGAGCATTTAAGCACTAGTAATTTTTAAAGATATGGTATTGATTCTCCCCCTATTTTTTTTATAGCCAAGTTTAAAGGGAGCATTTCTAAATACAGTAATTGGTTAAATATCTTTTTTCCTCCTGGGTTTCTTTTTAGGAACTACTGACAATCAAAAACCTATAGCCGACTTTGGGATCTGGCTTTATTATTCAGCAACTAAAAGATGAGTTCTAATTGGCAGACTACTGGCACTTGTCCTCCTGTTTCTATAGAAACTGGGTTGGAGGTCAGAGCTGCACAAAGGGAAAGGGTAAGTTTCTTTTAATTCCATATTTCTAAACCCATATCTTATTAACTGTGGCATGGTGTCAGTTTCCACATATGGATATACATCAGTGAGCTAGAGCTCAAATATGAACTACTGATTTTCACTTGAGTGGAAACCGACATCAAGTCGTTAAATATAATAGGGTTTAAATATGGATTTATTTTTCTTGTGACTCTGACTTCAGATGAACTCAATATAGTTCTCACTTTCAATTATTTTAATTTGAGGGTCATAAAGTTGGTTTTTACCTAGATCTTATTCGACTGTATATTTCTGGTAAGTGAAAATTAGAATATAAAATGTATGCAGAGGACATTTTAAAAGTCTGAGTGGATTATACGTTTCTTTGTAGCAATGATTCTTGTTTCCATTATAAAACAGTTACTGTACTACTGCTCAGTTTTTAGCTTCTCCCTTCTCTTAGCCAATCAGGATGAGTTCGGCTGTTGGGGTACTTACATTTTTTGTCATCCAGGCAGACATCCATTATTTGTAGAACCTAAGACACCGGCCACTTGGTGAGTCATCCTCTTGCTATGACTTCAAAGAGCTGTGCTGTAGTAGCATTTAGGCTTGAAATTATTTTGTAGTAAGCAAACTCTGGTTTACAGGTGGTGTATGTCAGCAACTTACATTAAACTCTTATTGGCTTTGAGATGCAAGAAGACAGACATTCTAGTTATTGCTCTTTAAAAGCCACTTATCTTTTGTCTTGGTCCTGATATGCTGTTCTTAAAAGACTACAATTCTTTTTTCCCTCCTAAAAGAACATTAGTTGATTGACACATACCAAAGAGTGGGACATCTTGGCCTTATATCCTCTCCAATGTTACTTGTAAAGTAGCATAAGAAGTAAAAGTTGGAAGTTTGTCAGTGGAAAAAGTCAACTCATTTTTTAAAATTTTATTTTATAAGGCTTAGTTCATATCTAAAATAGATTCTCATTAAAAGTATTCTGTGCCTTCCTCATTAGTTTCCATTATGTTAGCCGAGGGTTTCATGAGGTAAAAGAATCAAATTCGTGAGGCTTGTTGTTTGTTTTTCTTTTGTTTTCTTTTGTGCTGCCTGCTAGCAAGTATCCAAACAGGTTCTCTGCTCCTGAAGAGTAGATGACCTGTCCTGGTTTTAAAACCCAAAGTCCTGGATCTCAGAAACTCCTTCCTTACTGCTAGAACCAGGTAGTTGGTCATCCGACTCTTAGTCATATTCTGCATCCCTGAAAAGGTTGTTATTGATCATTTTGAGTTAAAGGAGATTTCACAATGTATTAGATTCTATTGGAATCTACTAGGGATTAGGTCCTTTTTAAGAAATGACTTGTCTAATTTGTTCCAGTGAACCTGGGTAAAGCCAATTTATTGTTCAGTGAAATAAAATACGAAGAATTTTATACTGATTTTAGAAGCTGTTTCTAAGCACTTTATTTTTCATTTATGTACATGCTAAGACTATAAGTGATGATGTGAGACAATTGGATTGATATTTTTGGCAAATGAGTATATGTAAGTTTGGTAAACCTAAAGCGTTATAGAGATGGTTCTGGCTTAGGAGAAACTCAGTTTTTAAAAGTACTAGACTTTGGCCTGGGATTTAGCTCAGCAGCGTAAACGCCTGCCTGCCAAGCTCAAGGTCATGAGTTTAATCCCTGGTACCAAGTACTAGACTTCGATTTTATATTGAGATCTTCAGAGAAAACACTATTGAAATGTTTATATTCTGTCTCTTAAAAGATTAAAATATTAATATATGGGGTTTTGCTCATGTAGAAAAGGGTGATTTTATAGTTTAGATAAGTTTTACTTAGCAACTTATTTTTGCAACATATCACATATTTATGTATGTAGAATATTTGAAAAATGTTACAAATTATTTCAGTCCATGTAAGTCTAACCGTTGCTTTAAATAAATTTATAGTAAGAGCATCATTATAGAAGAAAAGCCAGGGAGCATGATCTAATCAGCATCAATAATTAGATTTAATTTTTTATGTTTTTTTTTGTTTTGTTTTGTTTTTTTGGGTTTTTTTTTTTGATGTGCTGGGGATTAGAACAAAGGGCCTCCGCATGGCTCTACTGCTAAGCTATACCCCCAACTCAGTAATTATGTTTTAGAATTGACTTTGATAGGCAAATAACTTGATATTAAGTTGTTTTTGTTCCTTATGTTTAAAATAGTAATCATGATACTTGTCCAAACTTCCTTACAGAATTGACATTGTAATGAGGTTATAGATGGGAAAGAACTCTAAAAATTTGAAAGTATTATAAAGTAAAATTTAATATGAGAGATAATTTATATTCACCATATATAAAAAAGTTTATAATGATAGTGTGGCATTTTCTCAGAGCAGCAAGAAATGATATTGTAACCAATCTGAAATATAATCAAAAAGTATCTGGCCAGGGGTATAGCTGAGTGGCACAGCACCTGTCTGGCGAGTGTAAGTTTGATTCCCAGTACCCACAAAAATAAATAAATAAATAAATAAATAAATAACAGCTCTTACAAGAAAATAGATTGACATTCATGTTCAAATTGTCATAGCTTTACTAGATTAAATTTTGAATTTTGAAGCTTATAATTTATAAACATTCCAACTATTTATTAAAAAATTACAAGTGTTTGATCAGGTTCAATGAGTATTAGAAGACCTAAGAAAACTGATTATTTAGCAAGGACATTGTTGTACCATAGCAGATATGATTTGTGGTTTTTATGGAGTAGTTGGTAGTTAGGTACTTTGTACTGTTCTTTTCATTGCAATCTAAAAATTAAAATTATAGGCAAATTTGAGTTACAAATTTATTATAATTGCTTTAAATTAGTTTCTTAATTCATTGTTACTGCTAAGAAGCCAGTGTAATGGAGGAGAAAGTTTAGTTACATGTTAGTCTGTGTTTGAATTATGACACCATATACTGGGTATTTCTTTGACCTTCAGTTTATTCACTTGTAAAATGAACATCATAGTATCTTTCTAAGGTTTATTTTGAAGGTTAATGCTATATCTAAGGTAAGGAGAAATTGAGGAGAGCATTAGTAAAACATTGATTTATCTTCCTTTTTGACATAGAAAACAAGAAAAAAAATTAGTAGATGCTCTACTCTGCATGAAGGATATTTTACTTGATACAAACATATTTTTGTGTAATCCTCACAATACATCTGTGGAGTTGTTTGGTAATAATACCCTATTTTACAGAGGAGGAAATTGGGAATCAAAAAAGCTGAGTAGCTTTTATAAGGTCATATGGTAATGAGTGGCAGAGCTAAGATTTATCACTAATCAGCTACTTTTGCTGTTTGTATGAGGGGTAGTATTTTTGTTTTTCATTCATATTCTCTTACAAGTAAAATATGAAAAACATATTAGACATTTACACTTAAATAAGACTATCTACTGTCTTTGAGATAATAGATTTTCAACCCAGCTTAGTTTGGTTTCAAAGCTTGAAAAATACAAAAATGAATGAAATGTCACCTAACAAGATTATGGACAAGGACAAGGTAATGGACAAGGTTGACATGTTAGATCATATATTGTCCTCTGTTTAAAAGTTAGATGGGTTAGATGGGATTCTAGATCCTGGGGAAGGTTTGCCAAAGGAGTGAACCTTTGAGTGAGATTATAAATGATCAAATGAGAGTGCCTCTGATAGAAAAAGGCAAGTTGGTGGGATTGCAGCAGGTCGCAAAGCTTAGACAAAGGTATATATAGCTAGAAGGAACGTTATGGCAACTTTGAGCTAAAATGAAGCTTTCAATTTAGGATTTTTCTCAGCAGGGAATCAGATTTAAAAGGCTGAAAGAAATATAAGCATGGAATAATAATGATAATGATAATAATTTAAGAAGCATTCTGAAGGAGGTTGTAAGACAGGTTGATGTTGGAGGAACTTTTTTCTTTCTTCATAAAGATCACCCAAATAATAAAGGGCTGTTCATTCACATTTACCTGCTTATTCTAAATAACATTATTAATTAGTTAACACAGTTATCTCATATATAGTAAACATCTTTAAATATATTTCCCACTAAAATCACTTATTCAACTTTTATATGAAACTTGTAGTTCTTAAGAGACCTATAGATATTTAACATATTTTTGATACTCAAATGTAGTGGAAAAGTTATGTTATTTAGATAGATTAGATAGAATAATTTTAGACAGCAAAATTATTTAGGAATGCCATTAAGATGTTAAGGGTTTTGTGGGTTTTTTTAAAAACAATTTTTATTTTTTGTTTCATAGCAATACATGCTTATCATAAAAATTTAGAAACAGGGTAATAAAAAAATTAGTTCTTGTCAGTAAACAAAGATGAACTTTTAGGGAGGTGTATATCATTCCACTCCCTAAGCAAAGTTTGAGTATTCATTCAGATTCTAAAATTGAAATCAACCAGTGGCTATATTTAATATTTCTGTAAGTTAAAAAAATATTCAATTTAGTGATTGAATTACCCAGGCACAGTTCAGTTTGGATTAATTTATTATAGTACACTTTGCTTTTTATTTAATACCTAAGGTAGTTGTTTTAACTAATTTGCCATTACTCTTACTATAGGATGGATATTCCTCAGAATGCTAAAACAAGGAGAAACATATAAAAACTATCTGGTTTACCTTCTCATTTTATAAACAAGGAATCTTCTGAGCTTTTGTTTCCAAAAACTTAATATTAGATGTTCTTTTGTTAAACTTTCACTTGATTGTAGTCCTCTTCCCTTCTGGAAACTTTGCTTTTCCATCTCTCAGCCAGTGGTACAAGGAAAAAGGAAAGCGAAGAGAGGAGATAGCATGTTCCAGAGAAGTAGAAAGAACCAGTGTATGTCTCTGTATAATCATATAACCAACCTGGAAGAAAGGAAGGATTTCTATTAGTGAAGCAAATCTTCCCATTAGTAATTCTCAACCATTAACTGTATCTTAAAGGAAGGGGCCTCCTGTACTTATTAATGCATATTGTGACCCATTAGAAACTTAGTCAAACTTTTTACATGCCTTTGTCGTGACAAAGTTAGTTTCATCTAAGACAGTTGTAAAAAATTATTGTGGACTCAATTCATTTCATCTTATAATGGATGTTAGAGGAAATTAGGGACACATACTTTTTCATTTTATGATGAATCTTATTAGAAAACTACAATTCTTACAAAGAAAATACTGAAGTTTACTACTCTTGGCTGAAGGAAAAAAAATAAGAAGTCAAATTATCCTTTTTCCTTTACAAAGCAAACATTTGAGTACTTACTATGTCCCTGGCAATGTGCTTTGTTATGATAGTATTGAGCCAAAACAGGCATGGTCCCTGACTTGTGGAGCTTAGTTTAACAGAGAGATAGGTATTAACCATATAAAGTTATAAAGTGCATATGTGTGGAGTGCCTTGAAGAGAATGCTTAGGGGTCATGAGATCATATGAGAAGAGATGGTTTGATGAAGTGGGTTAAACAAGTTCTTCCTGAAATAGCAGCACTTTTTTTTGGCAGTACTGAGGATTGAACATAGGGCTTCCCAATGATAAGCAAGTATTGTATCACTGAGCTACATTTCCAGCTAAATGCTTTTTAAAGGAGGAGTTAAAGAGACTTCAAAATCTTTTGGCTAATGGTACAAGTAGAACTTATGTGAACCCCCCCCCCATACATACACAGTAGAGATTTTGTCTAGGGCCTTTGCACTAAGCTACGTTTCTGGCCCTTGTTTTGTTTTTATTTTGAGTCTGTCACTAAGTTGTTTAGTTGGGGCTTGAACTTGTGATCATCCTTCCTCAATTTCCCAGAATGCTGGGATTATAGGTGTGGACCACCATGCTCACCTCTGGCAGTTTTTTGAGTTTTCTTTTAAACTATGTATAATGACCAGAAATGTTTGCCAAGGCCCCAGCACTTAAACATCATAAAAATGAACACTCTGAAAGTGCCTACTTATTATATTTTGGCTTCCTGTACTTCCTTAAAAGATCTCCAGGGACCTTTGGGAGTCCACTTATCTCATTTTGTGATGTTCTGTTTTCAAAGTATTACATGGATATTATATCTGGTTACCTGTTCAAAAATTTTAGTAGCTGGACCTGGTGATGCACTTCTGTAATCTTAACTACATAGGAGGATTGCAGGTTCAAGTCTAGCCTAGGCGGTTTAGTGAGTTCTTGTCTCAAAAAATAAAAATGACTGAAGACATTATGAAGTGTGAGGCCCTGGGTTCAATCCTCAGTACTGGGGGAGGGGAAATTAGTATAGGCCAGCACATTTCTAGGTTCTGAGGATACACCTATGAACAGACAGATGGAATTACCTGCCTTTGTGGTACTTACTTTATGCCTTTTTATTTTCCCTTTCTTTTTCCTTAGATCATAAAGACTCATTAGATACATAGCTTGTTTCCTTCTGCCATCCTCTTTTGGTGTGGCTTCTTTGTTCTCTTGCTTGGTTCTGGTATAGACTTTGAACTTTTAAAAATATTTGTGGTTTGGGATATTTTGTTGTTGTTGTTGTACATGTGTATTTGTTGAGTATAGAATCCAAAGCCTTACACATATTAAGCACATATTTCTACCACTGAGCTACATTCCCAGCCTCTTTTTGTTGTTTCAATAAATAGCTTTATGTTTCCTGTTCTTAATGTAATAAATGAATGGAATGCTTTACGGCCTCTTAAATTAGTTTGAACTGAGTTGCTTTTTGCTTATTGATTTCTGTTTGATCAGTAACCTCCATTAAATGTTTCTTGGAAAAAAGCAAGAGTAGAGTGAAACCAGTTAGCATAAGGTTTTGTATTACATTGATTGTGATTGACCTATTACTCTAAAAAATGGAACCAGTCTGAACTTTCCCAGCACTTTCAAAAAAGGCGAGTGAGAAAGGGAGCATTCTTGCCTAAGTCCCATGAACACAATAGATTTACTGTGAATTTTAAGGTAGGGATATGAGAAATGTCAGGAAGACAAACCTGAAAATATTTGAAGAGAAAACTTCGTATAACTCTTTGGCCACATACACACACACACGCACACACACATAATCTTATTTTTTTCAAATTTATTTTATTCATAGATACAAAGAAAAAAAGAAGAAAAACTACAAAAATTTCAAAGCATGTCAATCAGGAGGCAACAGTGGTACATACATTGTACACTGTCATTCATAAATCATTCACCCAGAGAACAAGACATCTGCATTCAGTTGTCCAAACAATACCAGTATAAATCTTTCTCTTTAGCCAACTTAGAAAAATCAGTAGTATAACTATCTTTAGTTTTTTATATACATACATATACACATGTATGTTTTTCTTTCAGCTTATCACACGAATGAAACAATATGTTTACATGTGTATCTTATTTCACTAATGAGTATGTTCTCATGGTACATCCATTTACTTATAAGCATCCTGTTTATCATTCTTCATGGGTGAGTAGTACTCCATTGCATAAAAATACCACATCTTCTTTATCCATTCCTCAGTTGATGGACATTTAGGTTGTTTCTAAGATCTAGCTATTATGGGTGCACATATATCACTGTGGTATGATGTTTTTAATTCTTTTGGTAAGATACATAGAAGGAGAATAGCTGGGTTGAATAAGACCTCCAATCCTAGTTTTTTGAGGAATCTCCACTCTTGATTTCCACAGTGGTTGCACCAGTCTGCATTCCTACCAACAGTGGAGAAGGGTTCCTTTTCCCCCAATCCCCTCAGCATTTGTTACTGGTTGATTTCTTGATACCAGCTGTTCTTTCTAAGGTGAGGTGAAATCTCAGTGTTGTTTTAATTTCCATCTCTCAAATGACCAGTCACATGCACAATCTTAAAAAGAGAATGTTGATTTTGAAACATTAAAGTTAAGCTGGGATCGTGGCACATGCCTGTAATTCTGGCATTTGGGAGGCTGGAGTAGGAGGATTCAGAGTTCAAGGACACTTGAACTAGACTATTTAGAGAAGTCTCAAATCAAAAATACATACTTAATGCATATTCTTTCAGGATGGGGAATCAGAGCATATTTTATAGCTATTTTCATTTTTCATGTATAATTTGAAACAATTGGCTTTAAATCTTGTTTCTCCCATTCATACTTGATAATTGAAGTATCAGGGTTTTTGTTTTGTATTGTTTTGTTTTTGTTTTTGTTTTTTTGGTACCAGGGATCAAACTCATGATTTCAAATTTGCCAGGCCGGTGCTTACACAACTGAGCTAAATCCCCAGTCCTGAGGCATTAGTATTTTTAAGCTTCTGATTAAGGTCCACTTGTCATTGAGTAGGAAAATAATGTGCTATTGGGTAGTTTTACAATGCTTTTATAATAGCAAATATGAGATAAAATTGTAGAATGCAGAATTATGTCATGTTACAGATAATCTTATGGAAGCATAGGTTCAGTATCTTTAAAAATCTGAAATTTTTTGAGCATTCACATGATGCCATGAGTGGAAAATTCCACATTATGAAACTTCTATTTCATGCATAAGATTATTAAAAATATTACATAAAATTATCTTCAAGCTATGTAGGTGTGCATGAAATGTAAATGAATTTCATGTTTAGACTTAGGTCTCTCCCATCCCCAAGATATATGCAAATATTTTAAGCCCCCTCAAATACACACCCTAGAAAACTTTTGGTCTCAGCCGTTTTGAATGAGTTACTAAAGTTGTATTAGCTGTACTAATCAAGCTTAGATTTAAATGATTTGACCTTCATTGGTCTTTATCTGCCCTATTAAGTTGGACTAGTCTTCATCTGCCCCAAAAGTAAAAAATGATTATATATTTGTTTTGATTTTATCTTTGTACCACTTTTTTGTAAGTCTGAAAAGGCTATATATGAATGGATTTCCAACCTTATGCAGTTGAATGTTTCTAAGGAAATTGTTTCAAAAGAAATTAGAAACTCTTTATCCTACAGTTTTAAATAGAATCATACACATATATTGACATTCTGACTGGATTCCTTTGTAGTTACAGTGGAAGTATCACAAATGTTAGAGAATGTACCAGCCACAATCCATGATAATGTGCACTTGAATGTTTACTCTGTGCTAGGTATTACTATATGAAGACAGCATTCTGAAGAGATGCAGATTAAAGCAGAGGCCTCTAAGCATTTCCAGTGTCTCTAGACTATTACAGCATCAGGTTCGTCTGAGATGTATATTAAATTATTAGTCCAAATTATTCATATGTATGGTTGTCACCCTTGTTTTGAGCAAGAATGTGAAACAGCGTTTCATATGATCATTTAAAATAGTTAAGATTGAATTGAGCTTTTTTGTTTTTGTTGTTTTTGAGACATGTGCTTGAACTTGTGATCCTCTTCCCTCAGTCTTCTACATGCTAGACTTACAGGCATGTGCTACCATGTCCAGCTGGGTTGAGCTTCCTTAAACAGTTTCACAAACCAGATTTCTTAGAACCAACAAAAAAGTTTTTAAGTTTGATAGAAAATTCAAGATTACAAATTCATTTTTAAAATGTCAGCATTTTAAAATCTTTCTACATTATCTTATGAATTAAGCCATACATATATAAAAAAGGAGTTTAACATCTTAACAAGTGTTCTTACCACCAAATAAGAACTTGGTTATGAGCTGAATTATGGATTCTTTTTATTAGGTTTACTATTGTATGTTTACTGTCAGTCATCTTGTTAAAATTTGAAATACACTTACAAGGTCTTTAACCTCAAAGGTCCTTGATAATTCAAGTAAAAGGTTGAGAATTCTGTGACTGGCCATTTTAAGTGAGAACTTCCAGCTGTTGGGCTTTAGCATAGTGGCAAACTTCCAAGGTGTGCTGAGATCTTTTGTCCCAGAGTCACTAAAACCACTGGTTGGCTAAAAACTTTGTCCTTTTACTTTGGATGTGTTGTACAAATATTTTCTAAATATACCATGCTATATAGGAACAATCTCGGGAAACATAGTTTAGAAAATTTAAACCGCAAGGTCTCTTAAGACAGGTACTCACTAAAGGCCCACAGTAGAAATCTGTGGGAAGATTTACTGGGAGTGCTTTAAGCATTGGTTGTGACTGTAAGTTTTATTGAAAGGACTGTAGTCTTTCTGTTAGCATTTGGAAACTCCTGGATTTATAAAGGATGTTGTATTTAAGAGGGGTCAACTCCCACATCCCCTTTAAACTACAACAGGGAGATATTTCAAATTTATTTTTGATGCTTTTGTGGATTTTATCAATCCTAGGAATTCTGAACCAGAGTTAGTGGAATTCTATGGGCCCTTTGTGGGAAGAATCACCAGATGAGTAAATGGTTTAAATATTTTCTTTTGCCTCTTCACTATGTATCATATTGTTTAGGATTTATGGAGGACAAAAACTTTCTGTGCCTTTTCACTTGTCTTCCATTCACACTCCACTCCAAAATGTGTGTGTGTGTACCTATATGTATAAAGGTTGAGTTTTGTTTCTTCAAATAAAATTTTAGGCCATAGAGAAATTCTTAATTGATAAGCTAGTATGATAAGACTGTAGTGGTTATGTTTGGTAAATTGTAGAGCAAGTAACAGATTGTATTTGAAATGAAGATGGAATAGAGATACAGAATAACATTATTTCATGACATGATAACTTATCTCTGTTAAAGGGAAACAGACAAGCTTAGATAGGTGAATTTTTGTTTTATTCATTGTTTTTTCCTAGGAAAAAATGGTGCAAAGTGACCAGTTGTACTCCATGTCCTGTCTGATGAGATATGAGATTGGCAAGTAATAGCACGAAAGATATGTACTTATTTAAGAAGTAGTTAACTTTATCCTATTCTGGAGTGCAGCCATTGAAATATATTCAGATTTAGAAGTAGTTTTTCTAGAGTTTGTTGTGGGGAAAAATCACTTTATGAAATATTTGTTTGATTAAAACTTGTATATATTTTAAGGTTGTTTTTGTCATCTTACAGCTCCCAGTGTCTTCAATTAAAGGTAAGGAAATGGATAAACACATTATTGTGGCTTAATGAAGTTTTCAGTTAATAAAAGAATGCTGATTCCAATAGATCTTAGTTTTTGAAATTCTAGACTTTTGTCCCAGTCAATGTGTTTGTCAGAGTGACCATGCTACAACTCAGAGAGCCCTGGATGAACTTTGAGAGGGTAACTTTTTTTCTTTTCTGTCTCAGGTAGCAATGCTATGCTCTTGTAGAGTGCTGTGCTAACAAGTTAGTTGGTAATTACTGAATGAACTGTGGAAGTAATTACTTAAGGTTTTAAAAGATTTGTGATTGATTTAGATAAATACATGTACGGCAGTGCGTATGTATATATGTAATATATACATTGGTTAGTTTTGCATAGGGAAGGGAAAATGCGTTTATTTTATAGGCAGATAATATGGCCCTTGGTTTTATTTTTAAGTGAAACTGAGGATTGACAATTGAGCTAAGAAGCAGATATCTTGGATACATGATTAGGATTTCATAGAAGTAGTTTACATTTCATTTGTATGTTAGAAAGTATGATTACATGCTTGCTTTTCTATTCAAAGCACTATAATATTTTTTCTTAGATACCATTTTATTTCTGCTGTGACCAGAGACTGAAGCTCTGATGGTAGACCATGCCATGCTGCCTCACACAATTAGAGGATTATTTATTGGCTGAACTATCTTAAGGCACTATAATCTTGATAAACTTTCTGCAGGTTTACTTTATTCTCCCACTGCGTTGCAAAGCTTGCATCTGAGTGTATAGGCTTTTTTGTTTTGTTTTTTCTTTTTGAGACAGGGTCTCACTGTGTAATTCAGGCTGGCCTTGAACTCATTTTGTAGTCCAGCTGGCCTCAAACTTGCAGTGATCCTCCTGCCTCAGCCTCTTGAGTGCTGTAATTACAGGCGTGCGCCAACACATCTGACATTAGTGTATAGTTTTGAATATTTTCTACAGGAAAACAACAGCAGTTCAATTTGGATGAACCATGACATTTGTCCTAGACACAGGCCTACCAACCATGCTTTGTCAGAGAACCTAAGTAGCCCTGAACTGACCTAGTCTAATTCTGGCCACATCACTAGCTAAAATTGTATTTGTTATTAAATACTAGAAAGGTCTAAGAGTGACTATGGGTTGGAGTGGGCAAGGGTGATATGTAATAGAGAAATATATGTAGGGAAGGTGGATTTTTACTTTTCATCTGTTTCATCCGTCAGTTTCATCAAAGATGTGATTAATAAATTCTGTTCTACTATGTTGCTTGTCATATTCACAATTGAGAAAAGTGTGTCTTTTTTTTTTGTTTTTTTGCTTATATACTCTATAGTTTTTAAAAATAAAAAATAAGTACCCAGAAGGCTGAGGCAGGGGGATCACAAAAGGACTAAAAAAAAAAAAAGGTTACTTCTGGTGCCACCTACCTGCAGTTCCAGTATTTGAAACCTGAGGCAGAAGGATCATAAATTCAGCCTGGACAATTTAGCAAATTAGTGACACCCTGTCTCAAAATACAAAAAATAAAGACTGGGGATATAGCTCAGTGTGAACACTCTGGGCTCAATCTGCTGCAGTTTGGGAGAGCTGTGATTCCTATGCTTTTTTCTTATCTTAAATTCTTAAAAAAATGTTATATAGAACTAATTTCTTTTTTTTTTTTTCCCATACAGGAAGGAGAAAAATACTATTCATGTAATCAGTGTTACCATTCTTAACTAGTGTTTTGAATGAGGATTTACTATTTATCAGATTCCTAATTTAAAATGGCTGTAATCTTTTATAGGAATTTCAACATTTGCGAATTGGTAATAACAGATATAGGTAAGTAAAATCTCATACAGTTCTGAAGAAGTAAGTTGAGTTGGAAATTCAATATTTTATCACCAGTAGGCCTTTGATTTGATAGGTAAATACACTATATAACTGCCTATACCTCTTGAGAATGAGTTAATATGTATGTAAGCCAACATTTTTAATGTTTTTTTGATAGTTGCTGCTAGAGTCAGAATTTGGAGACAAACCTAAAAATTTTTATAAAGATATCATTTGCAAAGTTCTCTTTTATTCACAGCAAAATGACTTGTAAGGGTGGACTCTAAAATTTTTCCCATCAACAAAATGCTTAGTGATAACCTTAGGTGAGAGATTCTGGAATAAAGAGGGAAATGTAACTGAATATGTATTATTTAAATCTTGTTTGAAATACTATGAGCAACGCCCAGACTAGGAAATCTATAGATAAACCTTCAGCAATATTTTGACATTTTTAGAACTTAGAGAACTTTTAGAACTTATGATTTTCAGAAAGAGTAGATACAAATATTAATCATGAGCTGTTTTTATCCTCACATAGTTGTACAGTGTTCTAGACTTTAGATAATAAAAGACATAAACTTTTTCTGACAGTAAAAAATATTTTATATTACATAAGTATGTATATGCATGAAATAAAAGTTGCATAATAAAGTGATACACTACTGTGGCTTTCTTTTTAAAATATTTATACTGTGTTTTCTAATCTATTGTAATCCATCCATTAACAAAAAATAAAAAAAGATTATGGGCCAACAAATTGGTGTTAAGTTCCACATACACACCTATAGCTATTTCTTTTCAGGTAGCCATCCTCACAAAACTTGCCTTATCGCCTCATATAATGAACTCTTTTAACATTTTAACGTGTGTGCAACAGCATGTATGACATTAAACACTGTAATTTTGTTATTGGCTTTTGAATAAGATATTTTGTGCCCTAGTATTTGTTATGTCACTGTACTTTTGACTTAATGGGTATTCACAGTTCCAAGGCACCACTAGGAGAAGGTCAAGATTCCCTAGCATCACAAAAAAAAAAAAAAAAAGATTAAGATTGAAAAAAACATATGAGCAAACTGCGTAACTATTTGAGTTGTTTTTGGTATCTTACGCAGATCCCAGATATTGGCCATAGAGTAACTCTTAAAGGCAATTCTGGTATGTATCTTCCCTTTACCAATCACTAAATAACAATTCTGGGCTTGATTTTAAAATGCTAGCCTGTTGTATAGGTGCAAAGAGTAGGCTGAAGGGTGTATTCACATAGATGCAAATAAGGCAGTCAGTTGTATATTTGTTAATTTTCCTGCTAGAATATGCTTTAACTGAATCTCAAATCCCATTTTAAATTTTTGTTTGTTTGTTTGTTTGTACCAGGGATCGAACTCACAACCTCGTGCTTGCCAAGCAGGTGCTTAGGCCACTGAGCTAAATCCCCGGCCTGAATCTCAAATCCTAGTGAATATTTTCCTCCTGTACATCTTTGTATCCTAAGTTTATATTCTTTTCAATATTTGTCTTTTCTAAATCTCAAAAGGTATAAACTTAGTTAACATCATGATGAAATTTAATTTTTAAAAAATGGTAGTAGGGCAAAATCAGATTTCTTTTTTATCTCATGCCAGAGCTGAAAACAGCAAAAATGAGTTTTAGGCTAAATTCCTTTTTGTGAATGATTGCAAATTTTGCAATAATTTGTGCATTCAAATATATTGGGAACCTTTGGTTAATAAGAAACTAATATCTAATCCTAAAATATCTGGATGATAGTCAAGTTTTTAGTAGTCTAAGACTAAATGTATAGCAAGCACAAAATAACCAGTTAAGTAAAAGGCAAATCTAAAACTATACTTCAGTCTTCAAGTTAAATAATCAGAATTCCATAAAGAGTTACTATACATACTTGTATATGTTTATTAGTGGGTCCCAATAACTTCTCCATAGAGATTCTCCCTTTAGGCCAACTGGTCTACTCTTGGTATAGACAGCATATGAAGGTTCTCCCTTCCTCTGAAAAGAAAAAATCCTGGGTAGCCCTGGACAGGCTCTGCACATCAGAGTATGAGGCTGGTGGCCTTCAAGCTCAGTAAAAGTGACTCTTGTTTAGATAAAATACACTTGTGGTTCTTTTTTTTAAAACATCATATGGTTCTTTGAGACTGAAGAAACTGGATTATCTCCCCAGATAAGTAGACACGTTTCAGTCCTGTCAGATCCCCTAGAGAATGTAGGAATCTTCTTAGGGTACATCTGTTGAATTAAACTATAGATTTTCCTGTATTGATGATAACAAAGAGCACACAGGAAAGCTAGAGATATTAAATCTTTTAACCTGGTACATCATTATATCTTACTGTTAATCCTGGATCAGTGTTTTATATTACTATTGAAATTTGTTCAGAGTGTGGCTCAGTTGTTACCTGCTATAGGAGGTCCAGAAAGCACAGCCATCCCAGCAAAGAAGCCAGCAAGTCCCAAAAATCTGTGTACTCTACAATTCTTAGACAGATCTACCTGTAGGGATTTAAATTTCAATGTTAGGCATTTTAAGACTGAAGTTCTATAAAGGTGTATGACTACAAAGGGACAAATACTGTTTATATCATCTCAAACTGACCACTTGACTTCAGAGGAAATTTGGATGGCTGTTTGCTCCCAAAGTTATGAAAGAGCAGAGGTCAAATAGGGAACAATAACTTGGCTGTGCAGACAGTGTTTTCAGTTTATTAGTGGTAGAAGAACACTGGTTTTGGTTTTAGTTTTAAAAATCTTTATGTGGTTTAGGAGTGCTCCCCCCACCCTGAATCTCACTGATTTTCTCTATTAGGAAATAGTATTTTACATTCTCAACCTGAGTGGACAGTGATACTCCTGAATCTACCTATGGTCACCTACCTACCATGGGGTTTGTAAGAACTCATATAACACAAAGTTGATGTTGGCTTTTGGAAGCTGGAGTTTTTCCTAAGCGTCCTATAGTATCCTGGTTAGTAACAGGCTAGAAATGTCCAAGGGATTTTGTTCTAGCACATGGAGTACCTGGTTCTGTGAGCCCAAGGGATTCCAAGAACACAGAAGTGTTTTCATGAATATTTCAATTCTATTTTAAGCCAAGTGGGGATAAAAATGGAGACAGTAAAAACAAACACTAATATCCCTATTAAAGTACATAGGCCCAGTGTTTAATAACCTCAACAAGAAAGAAGCTATACTGGTTTACTGGTTTTTCAAGATTGTGCCTTGGAGCCAAAGACTCCTGGAGAGAGTGAGCATAAGCTTAATGTTTTAGGGGACTGATAGGCAAAATGGAATCCTGCTGATCCCTGTTATGATTTAATTCCTTTCTGTCCCATATGGCTGCCCCTCTCATCCTTTCCCTTAAGGTAAGATGAATAATTGGATAGACTACAACTAGCTATAGGATTTCTGAGACCTTTGGTATATTTTTGTAAAATTTTAAAAGTAATATAAAAAATGTTCTTTGGGGGGAGATTGTTACTAACACTAAATGGTTTAACAGTATTAATGAATGTCTACTTACCAGTACAGGAAGTATCAATGCCAGGTAACCACCAGCAAAAACAGCAAAGAAGATGGTATATGTCATAAGTAGTGAAAATGTGGTAGCTAAAGGAGCAAGCAAGTTAGTGATGCCACAGAAGATGAGGTAAGACTTGTGGTATTGATGCTTCCTGATCCAGTTTTGATCAGCAACCCATCCAGAAATAAGCTGACTGACTGTCTCAATGATACCTGAAACAATACAGAAAAAGTCTTAGGAAATCCTGATTCCATTTTCCTAGCTTCTTTTAAAAAGTGAGACTGCATAGGCATCTTTCCACAAGTAATACTACTTCATTCTGAGGTGAAGATATTAGAGGGAAAAAATACTTTCATTTGTCTACTAAAATAGCACTCAGCATTTACTTACTGTAAATACATTCAGTAAAGTACCAAAAAAGGCAAGACTTCTCCAGAATTAAGTGGGAAACTATCAACTTGCTCTGTGTGTGTGTGTGTGTGTGTGTGTGTGTGTGTGTGAAGCTAATAACACTCCACTCCATGGGGAATTCCTGATTACAGGGTCTCCTAGGCTTGGAAGGCCTTCCTGACCTTTATACTTCCAGATGTCCTGTAGGTAAGAAGTGAGATTTCTAAAGGACTAGTAGACTCTTAGGGTCATTGTCCTCAGGAAGTCAAATGCTGGAAGACTGGAGAATAATAAAAATCTTAATATAAAAAAAATTGGAATTCTTTTTGTTTTGCTATTTGAGACAGGGTTTCACTCTGTAGTTCAGGCTGGCTATGAACTCACAGTTGTAGTCCAAGCTGGCCTGGAACTCTTGGCAGTCCTACTGCTTCAGCCTGCAGAATAGTGGGATCACAGGTGTGCCCCATCATGCCCAGTGGAACTTTTGTCTGCTTATGACACTAGGAATTAAGGCCTCCCAAGGTCATTATGGTTAATTTGAAAATAGGAAGTCTAGACATGGGAGATCATATTGAAACATTGGAGCTATGGTGCAATGAATGAAACTTTAAGAACCACATTATTATTTTCTTTTTTTAGGTTTCACGATAGCATTGTTACCCATTTTCCTGTTATAACCTGATAGCAGTTAAACATGGAGAGATTTTCACTAGGAATAGCATGAACTCATTTTCTATTTACTGTTCCATTAAAAGAAGAAATGGAAAAAGAATAGTACCATTTTTACTTATACAGTTATTTTCTAGGATATACAGTATATTAGGAATTATGGATTTTTTGGTCCCATTATATAGTCAACCTGTTCTAAATTGATTCACACACTGCAGTGAAAAAAATAGTACTTGGGCACATATTTTTCCCTTAACATACATAACCATTATTGAACTAGAGGATCTTCTTATTGTTAAAGGGAGAAAGGTTTATTTAGCTCACAACAAAGCATCTTCTTAATTGGAATGTTTGATACCAGGTGCATTCAACTTTGTAAAGGCTTGATAAATTAACTTCTCCAAGAAATTATTAAGGGAAAAATTACTGTTGAGAATTTCTGGATAATTAGAGCAAGCCAGTTTCATCTTGTTTCCTTTTCATTCTTTTTGGGGTGTGGGGACAGAGACTCCCTGTGTAATTTAGGCTGGCCTTGAACTCACAGCAAGCCTCTTGTTTCAGCCTCTGAGTGCTGGGAATATAGGTACATGCCATCATGCTGGGCAGGTGCTTTTAATTCTTTTGGTCTTCCTTTGTCATCTGAAAGAATCTGGAACTTCTTGATAAAGTATTCTTTAAACATTTTTATGAATATGTTAAACTAAAATGCTTTTCATTTTTAATTTACATTGAGATATTTTAAACATTAGTTAATATGATTAGCCTTGAGTCATACTTGTTTTACTGTTATTTCAAGGGGAAATATATTTAACTACATATACGAATCTAAACTATATGTAGGGGCTGGGGATTTAGCTCAGCGGCGTAAGCACTTGCCTGGCAAGTGCAAGGTGTTGAGTTCGATCCCCGGTACCAGAAAAATAAAATAAACTACATGTATTACAGTTTTCATCCTGACCCTTATGAGGATAGGTTTTGTTGCATATATCTCACAGATGAGGACATTGAGGCACAGTGAAAGCAAGAGACTTTCCCAAGTTCACATAGCTAGGAAAAATAGCAACCTGAACCTGGGAAGATAAGCTCCAAGTACTAATCCTTTCAACTTTTGTACTACACTGTCCAGCTGGGATTTTTTTATTTTTTGGGTAGTTGCTGCCACTGAGTATCAGCTTTTTAAAATTCAGTATCAACAACACTGATGTCTACTGTATCGGGTGCATGACAAGAGTGCTTCAGTGAGGGTCCCTTATCTAGTGGAATTGGTGTGCAAAGTATAGTGGCAAGATCTGTGCAGAGAAATGCCTTGGTCCTCCACCTACTGTCCCAAAATCTTGCTTTCCCTGGCCCTCCCACAACCTTTTTTGTTTGTTTGGTACTGAGGATCGAACTCACTTGCCAGCAGGTGCTGCTGTGTTAAATCACCAGCCCTCCCACAATTCTTGTTGCTGCTTTTCAACTTAGATAACATTTAGTAAACTTTTATAAAACTAAATTCATTTCCTTCTAGGTAGGATGTAGGTTTCTTACCAGCCACAGAAACAAGGTAGGAGGCATCCATGATGTCAATCCTCAGTGTTTTGGCTCTGGCAACGAGGTGAAAAGTAGGGATGAAATATGCCAACTGACTTAGGAGAAAAGACCAGGTAAATATATAGAAAAAAGGATTCCTTAAGAGAGAAATGTCAAAGAGTTTTTGTTTGCAGCTCCATGAAATAGTCTTTTGCTTATAATTTTCTTCATTACTCAATAACAGTCTGTTCCTGTTAGGCCCATTGTTGAACTCTTCACTTTGATTTTGTGAAACTGTAAAAGTTTTATCAGGTTGTCCAGCTTTCTGCATAGTACCATCCTTGATGAAAAACTCTTGTGTCTCATTACAGGATGATGTTTCTGTCCCACACAGTGTCTCTGGGCCACTTGCAGACAAACTGCTAACTTTAATATCAAAATTGTTCTCATTTTTGACATGGATAGGTCTTAAGAGCATACTGGAAGGCACCAAATTCAATGCAATAGCTCCAAATAGTATAAGGGCACCTAAATAGGAGAGAAATTAGGAAATTATAAAGAACCTTTCCATTCATAATATCTTGCCCTCATAGTCTTAGAAGAGACCTTGCTACATGAAGCAATAATTCTTGAAAACACTATTTTGCCTCCCAGTTAAAATGAAGACATTTAAGTCTGTTGACTTGTCAATTGTATACACTGCTATATTCATGTCCTTTGAAGACAGAAAACCACAAAGCTATGCCAATATATCGGAGGGAAGGAGAGGTGTTTATTTTTGCTAAATGGAACAAATAAAATAGGTATTTCTTGAGGAATAGGTATTTTAATTTTAAAGGTAAAATGAAACAGAACAAAACATCATAGGAAAACAATATAAGAGACACAGATTTCAAAGCAAGACAACCAGAGATCTTCATTGTCTATCACATTGTCTTGTTTTCTTCCAAATAGGAGTAGGTATTTTAAATGATAGAAGACTATAGTTTTTTAAACAAGAATTTTAAATATCCCAAAGTGACAGTTTAGATTTATATATAGTTAAGTGACACAAATTATTTAGAAACAACCTTAGAAAAGAGAATAGTCTTCCATACTATGACATTTTAAACTTTTTCTTTAAAGGAATATAGATGCTAGTCTTGCTATTGAGTTGCTTAATTTCAGCACATCTTACCAAAGCTGTTACTTGTTTAAGGTGCTTATAAAGAATGAATGTTAGGTTACATCATAGTTTGTTGGTCCCATTCAGTGTGAACTACTGAATACATTTACTTGGGAAAGAGTACTTGTGAAGGCCAGGGGTTTAGCTCAGAGGCACAAGCACCTGCCTGGCAAACATCAGGTTGTGAGTTAGATCCTTGGTACCAAAAAAAATAAAAATAAAAAATAAAATTGCGATGTAGGTAGAAATAGGCATATGATTGGGGATATAGCTCAGTGGCACATTGCCTGCCTGGCAAGCACAAGGTCTTGAGTTTGAGTGTCGATACAAAAAATATGCATGTGACTACATGTGCATATATTTACGTATGCATATGCAGCATATACATGTTTGCCATTAATTTGAAGATTATGTAAACTTGGGTTTTCAGATACAAAGATTATGGCATGAGTAACTTGTGAAAATTCAAAGTTGCTAAGATTAATAGAATCCTTTCTACCCAAGTTTTTTTGGTGGGAGAAGGATTTTTTAAAATGCAGATAATTTTAAAAAATATGAACAGTGAGCCAGAAATGTAACCCATGCTCTTGGGAGGCTGAGGCAGGAGGATGCCTGTAAGTTTGAGGCCAACCTGAGCTACATAGTGAGTTCTGAACTGCATAGCAAGACCCTGTCTGAATAAAAACCAAAACACATTAAAAGTGAATTTCTTGGTGAGAAAGGGGAGGCTTGTTTCTCCAGGGGTTAACACTACAGCAAGGATGTTTATAGAAACATCTCTAGTCTGATGAATTCTGAGTTCCTTGTATGAACTGGTAAATCCTATATATATCCTTCAGGATCTCTCTTGTGATATAATTTCTAAGGAAAAGGAACATACATACTTTAGGTAGCATGCTTATTTCCTCTCTAACAATACTTTTTAAGTTTTTGTTATTTTGCCATCACAATACCTTTTGAAATTGATTGCTCTGAATATCTTCATTTCTAGTCATTAAAGGGAGAGCTTCATGTTAAATCTTGAAGAGCTGGTAGTTTACAAATTTAGATTGACTCACCTGTCCAGTCATAAAGATCTATCAGGAACTTTGTAAAGGGAGCCAATAGAAATGTCAGTCCCATCCCAGAACGGGCAATAGCAGTAGCAAGAGCCAATCGTTTTTTGAAATATTTAGTAGTTACCACAGCAGCTACTTGGTACAAGAATGCAGAACCCAAACCTAAAAGAAAACAGTAGTTTTGGATTATTTTTACATTAGATGGTACCAGATGAGATATTCTGGGTCTGATAACTAGGCAATTGAAGGGAAAGTTCCTGTTTCATTGTTTATAGTCATCTATTTATAGAGTACCTACCAGGTAGAAGTCCCATGGTTACACAAAGAAAGGGAATGCTTGTGGCCCAGCTGCTGATCAGATAGCCCCCTGCAACAAGCAATGCCCCAAGAATGGAGGTAGCTTTCTCTCCAAGCATTTCACAAATAACAGCAGCCAGGGGACCTGAGAGAGAAAAAAGAAAGGCAGCTGCAAGGTAGATGTCCTTTGGCGTCATTGAACTCTGATGTGTGATTTAAATAAATAACTGAAGTAAAGTAAGAGGATTTCACTGTGGAGTACTGTATGTATATCCTTCAAAAACAAGTGTTTTTACTGGGTTTCTTGTTACTAGACAATATTTTGCTTTTTAGAGAGTTAAAAAAAAATCAAAGGTCATAAGATGGTTTGGAGGGAAATACTGAAAATATAGAAAGTAAAAAATGAGATTGTGCTAGTGGCTTTTGATTAGTACAAAGTCACATTATAAATCTCTACCATACTGTGGTGTCAACTAAAACTAGCAGAAAGAAAATTGGTTCTGTTCTGTTTTGAATGTGATTCAGTGATTAGAACTTTTAATGGTCTGACTTCCAGGTAGATTGTCTGGCTTGTTGGACTTGTAGTAAGGCATTACCAGACAAGTAGGAAACTATGAGTTGGGGATGGTGGTGCACACGTGTAATCTCAGCACTCAAGAGTCCAAAGCTGAGGTGGGTCACCTTAAATTCAAGGCCAGCCTGAATGCATAGACCTTGCTTAAAAAAAAAGAAAAGAAAAGAAAAGAAAATTTGAATTGTGAAATTAAATAGCTAAGTACTTCAACTTCGTTTGTTTGAATCCTTATTTTCCCAATTTAGATACCAAGTCAAATAGAAGATAAGCATTGTAATTCCTTACTTTCTTGGCATTAGTGCATATTCAGTAATGAACCTATTACCAATGCCCTTTGTGGACCTTCTCCATGGACAGCAAGTTTATTGCCAACTTTATACCTGCAGAAAAACGAAGCGATGACATGATGGATCCAATCCAACCAATTTGCTCAGAGGTACCTTCAAACTCTTCTTGAAATACCACAAAAAAAATGGCAAAAGTCTTGGTCATCCCCATCACAAACACATTGACCTAAATCAAAGCAGACCAAAGAGTCCAGTCAGGTGCTGAGTAAATCTAGTACGGAAGAGACTACAGCTGCTAGAGGTTGTATTGCTCCAGCTCACTCCTATATATTACTTTGCTTTATTGATGGTTCCTCATTTGTTGGTGGTGGCAGGGTATCCTTTTTGGAGTGGCTAAGCATATTACATTACTCATTTCAATGCTTTAGAATAGATGTGTCAGTATTAAGTATTGTGTGAGAGAACAGATGAAGTTTAAAGAGAAAATACTGGTTTAAGATAGGCTGATATTTGTACGCAGATGGATTGGCTTGAAACAGCCCTTGACTCCACTGGCTTGTTACTGTAGCATTTGTTAAGGTCAGCTCTTCCAGTTACCTATGTGGGAGAAAGACTTTGTCTTAAAAAGGAGAAATTCTTATCAGTTCTTAGACTAGCTTTAATTTAACTCTGCTCTTGAAAGCAGAT
This sequence comes from Hydrochoerus hydrochaeris, assembly GCA_004027455.1. Classification (NCBI taxonomy): domain Eukaryota; kingdom Metazoa; phylum Chordata; class Mammalia; order Rodentia; family Hydrochaeridae; genus Hydrochoerus; species Hydrochoerus hydrochaeris. The sequence continues at coordinate 121,425 of PVLA01002825.1, forward strand.
TAGAGTGACCTTGTAATTTGTCATCCAAATTGGGAGGCTCTTGAGAACATAAGAGAATGCTTAGTTCTGCCAAGACAGCAAGGGTTAACCAGATGTTTGGTAATGTAGCTCCTATGCCTCATCCTTTCCCCTACTCTTTGTCCTACTGAACCCTGAACCCTTGCTGCCTGCCACTTGCACTCCTTTCCATTTGAAGAACTGTTCCTTTTCAGCTAGGTTTTCATTCTGTGTAGTCTTAACTTCTGCTTCTCAGGATTCTAATAAGCCTGGCTAATCCTCTTTTATTTGACAGAGACTTCCCTACAAGGGAACTTCTCTACAAGATTGAGGATGGGGAAGATAAGGGAAGTCAGGACTCAAAGGGTAACATGGCGCTCTCAATATGCAGAAGCCAAGTTGTATTCACTCTGTCTCCTGGTGTTAACCCTTTTCCTTGTTTTACTGGCTCTGGCTTTTCAAGGCCACCTTCCCTACTTTTAACAGAGAATGGCTAGGCATTAAATACCATAAGACCATTAAATAACATTGTGTTTTACTGATATCCCCTGGCCTGCCCAACTGGTATTTTCTCCTGTGGTTCTGTACTCATTTCACTTAATGCCGTATATGCTTTGTGGACAGTTGTTTTACTCCTAAGGTTTTAATTACCCTCAAATACTCATGATGGCATTCTTTCAAATATAGATCTACTGTCAGCCAGACTTGGCTTGCTTTGCAACCTGGCTCAGCTTACCACTACTGTGTGACTTGGATACCTTGAGCAAACTACTTCATAGATGTTCATCTTCCTCTTTTGTGAAATGAGGCTAATGAAAATGTTAACTAGCAAATAGGTAACATGTAGATTAACATAGAAATTTCTGGGAAAGTATGTAATACCTGCCACTTAACTAATTAAATATGATTTTATTATCTTGTGGTTTTGTTCTTCCCCAAGAGCTTGAACTCATAACTGTTTACCTTATCTTTCTAGCCCTGACCAACTTGTCCAAACTTGAACTCATCTTTCTCTTATTCTGTGTCTTTTTTCATGTTTTTTTTGGCGGGGGGAGTAGGGTGGGAGAATTAGTACTATCTATCCATCATAGTCAGAAACTTATTGCCTCTTAAGATACCTCCTTTCTTCTAAGTAATCAGCAAGGTCTTCCCCTCTTTTATCACCATCACTAGACTTATTTCACACTAATATTATTTCTTATGTGCAGGCAAGGGACTAAGAATCAGTGGTGATGCTTAGAGGTTGCAAAAGTTGAAACAGGAAATCCCTTAAATATATTTTTATTCTGATTTTATCTGATTTGATAAATAGTACAAAACTTTCCTTATTTAGAAAGAACATTGTTATGGGCACCAGGTCTTATATAATCAAAACTGGAAAAGATACTTTATCAAGTCCCCTCATTCAGGTAATTTACGACTAATTTTCCTCTAAAAACTATGAAGAAATGAAGCTAGAAAATATATACAAATCTCAAATGACCTAGACCTATCAGTTTAAAATAGACAAGTCTGTTGTTACTGACTTAATTAAGGGCCTTATTGTTCTCTCACCTGGATTATACAGCATTCCTCCAAAGGCTCTCCCTGCTTCAAGACATAACCCTCACTAATCCATTATCCACCCATCAGCCAGAACAGTTTCTGAAATGTAAATCAGATCCTGTCACTCATCTACTTATTCTTAACACATCATCTCAAGATGTCTTAGATGTTCTTAGCATGTCATATAAGGCCCTTGATTTTCCCCATCTTATTTATTCATAAATATGCCTATCATTTCATCCATCCACTACAAGTAGTTACTGAGAGCCTGTGATCCAAGCTGAACATTAGGGCTGGGAGTGATGAGATAAGCAATGCAGATGTGGTCCTTGCCTTAAGGAACATTCAGTCCAATGAGACATACTGAACCCAGAAAAGATAATAAATACATAGCAATAAAGTGGGGTAAGTTAGAATTGTAACCCCCCCTTCTTAAGTAGGAAGCCCCAAAAGCACCTTTAGTTTTTTTTCATTTACTTTCTCAGAAGCTGAGGTATTGGAAAATATTCATGACTTACGCAGAAATAAAAGCATAGTCCTCTATAAGGAACAACATTACCATTGTAAGCATTTGCCCCTAAATTCACCTAAAATCTTGATATTGTTTTGTATGCTTTAATAAAAGGGCATCACACTCCAAAATTGGACATTATTTATTAATCTAGTCACTAGAGAATTTTTCTTAGCAACTAAATTGATCAATAAGTTCTGATTCACAGATAGGAAAGAGTAATTCCTAGGGAGACAGGCGAACAAGAGACTCTTGCTAATAACTTTAGTTCTGCAAAGCATTTATGGGAGGTGGCCCAGGGAGGAAGGCCCCCAGACTTCAGGCATCCTTATTTCCCTAAGAGTAACATTTCTTAGGGGAGTGGTGGTGGATGAGGAAGGGGAGAGTTATATATTTACTGATAATGAAGCTAATGTTTAGCAAATAGTGCTGTATTACATAAATCCTGGCTGGGTCCTTCGTCTGTCTTCCCCTTGTCTGTCTCTAGGAAGGAGAAGACTTGTTTTCCCACCTTTGAATTTTAGAGATGTACAATGTCAGTGGTGATCAGGACCTATGATCTTATCACTATGGGCTACTTACTGCAGGGCTGAGCAAGGAAAGAGCATCAGAAGGAAAAGGCTGTTTTTCTGAGTGCATCTCAAAGTTAAAAGAGCACATCTGGACCACTTAAGAAAAGCTTTGGAGCTACTACTACTTGGCACACGATTGTTTAGGGACACAGCAGTGATAGCAGTATTCTGGAATGGGCTTGCGAATGATGCATATTACCACTATCTCACACGTCATCCCTAACAATCCAGAAGGATGAGGGGAAGAAGTTAATTTAGAAGACAGGGAAAGTTAAGCATGGAAACACATGCCTGTAATCCCAGTACTCAGAGGCTGAGTCAGGAGGATCTCTGAGTCTAGCTGGAGAGGGAACTTCCCATACCATATAGATAGATAGATAGATAGATAGATAGATAGATAGATAGATAGATAGATAGATAGATAGATAGATAGATAGATATTATGGATGACTGAGCTGGACACTTTAGCACTAGTTAAAAGTATGATTATTCCCAAATTCTAATTGCTCTGCAGCCAGAACAGACCTACTGATCATGACTAGAGCATTCACCAGGTTTAAGAGAGGGTTTGAAGAATAGTAAAGTACTGCACTGGAACATTTTTGTTTACAATCAAAGGGGACACTTCAGCTTTCTTCTGGGCTCAACATGGGCCTCTCCTGGCTCACTCAAATACTCAGAATTTCCTAAGTGATGTTGCTAGACTGCTCTCAACTTTTCTTTCTCTGTAGAGCCCAGGCAGTTGGAAGGGGAAAGTACTTACCAGAAAAAAATGAAACACAATCATCCATCCCCATCCTCCATCTGGAGCTTGATTATAAGGTTGGGTCTTCCCTGCTGTCTTTGGCATGATGTTTTGTGTTTTAATCACACGTAAGATCCCTGTGATGGATTCAAGACATAGCTGAGTATGTTGTCTAGGAACTGGTCTAAACTTTAAAACTTCCGTTTTCTCTGTGGTGTAAACCCACTTATATTGTAATTTTTTTGCCACACCCCTAATTATATTGACGTCTCCCTGAAGCAACGAAAGAATTAACTGCAGGGCATGTTTGTGAAATGGCCACAACACTAACATTTAGGATTCGGTCCTACTTAAATCCCCGGAGCTTCAAGCCAGTTCTAGGGAAAAATGGGTCTCGGCAAACTTTAGAGAAATAAAGGAGAAAAGCCTTGGGTTTAGCCCTTTACAAAGTACTTGCTAAACTGTAGCTATTCTAAAGAGCTCAATAGACAATAACATATGCAATACCTGTTCCTTAAATGGATTCCAGATTAGAAAAGATGGGAAGGACAGTTGGGGAAACCAGAATATCAACTATAATAATTTCAGTGTGTACTGAAATTAAGTGTCTTGAGTAGGAATGGTGTGGTCTTACGGTTCTGCAGGAAACTTGTTTAGAAATGCTAAGTTATTCAGCAGTGAAGTGTCAAAAGTATCTGCTACCTTCTCACTGTTAAGTAAAATTATCTATTTACATATTTATATATATATGATGTTCTGAAAAAGAGGTGCAGCATTCACTATTCGCCACTGTCGGTTTGAAGGCAGGCAGTTTCTTTCTGGAAAGGAGAGTATCAGCCAGAAGTGAGGTGCAATGGCTGTCCTCAAAGCAGGCTGAAAGCAGAGATGCGGGTCGTTCCAGACCTCCGAGAAAACAAACCCAACTCATCGTCCCTTTTGTACCTTACCTTTGACGTGGCTTTCAGCAAAGGATCCTCACGTACAGTCAAGGCAATTTAAGAGCAAAATAAGTGATACTGTTTGTTAGAATGTTACTCTTTTTCTAAGGCGTTTCATTCCGCTGCCGTGTGAAAACAAGTGAGCACTGTAGAGCCGAGGGGTACTTAGGCACTCTTGTGCGGACTTTACTTCCCGAGGGAAAGAGTAAGGGCAGAAACGCGAGAACATTTCAGGACCGCCCCTACCCACTCTTCCTAAAAAGGTAGTTTGTTTGTTTTTTTTAACCGTAGGGTCAAAAGTAATTGTTAAGTAAACTATGGGGAAAATCCTTTCGGTGAGTGTGACCAAGATTGGGGGATGGGACCCAGAATTCCAATACACATATCTCAAGTTCCTCAGGATACTCTCAAGGCAGGCATGCTTATTTGTAAAAGAATTGCAACCTTTCCGAAGCCACACAAGTAATGGAGCGACCTGGGGGCATAGCTCAGTGGTAGAGCACGTGGCTCGCCTGCGTTCCGCCCTAGGTTTGATCCACTGTGCACGCGCACGCACGCACGCACGCACGCACACGCGGCAAGTTTCTCTAAGCTTCTTTGTGTGCTTTTTTCATTGACTGAAGATTGTGGTTACTAATGTGAAGTGTCCTTGCTTTTTTTAAACCTGCTTACCTTCATGTCAAACATCTCCCACAGGAGTTGTATGTATCAGTAATTTTTGATAAAACTTTTTACTACTTTTTGGAAATGACTTAAGTTTGAGACTCTTAGAGAATTACGGGATAATTCAACTTTTGTATTCCCATTTCCTCCTGCCCCACCCTTCACATACCAAAAAAATAAACAAAAATAAAGTCAACATGAAATTGTCTTTCATCTCCCCACACCGACATTCCAGATCTTAAACCAAAGTATATTTTAGGTCAAATTATGTTTTTCTTATTTTATCTGGAAAATCTTCACGTTTATGAATGTTCCCTTTTAAAAAGCAAGGGGGTTCTCAGCTTCTTAAAGTCAAACTCTGTAATCTTTAATCAAATTTTTTTTTTATTAAAATGTTTGCAGAAGGACAGTTTAATCATTTAGGAGGATACTCTGTAAAGGTAAGCAAGAGAAGATTATGCAGTTATGTAGTGCTGGTATTAGGGATCAATTAAACATTCAGCAGAAGGGCAAAACTCAGAGGAAGAAAGAAATGTTTTCTAGACAGCTCTTTTGGGGTTTTTGACTTGAGTTTTTGAGACATGGTCTAGCTATGCAACTATAGTTGACCTGGAACTTATCATGTAGCCCAGGGGAGGCCTTGAGCTCTGTGATCCTCCTGCCTGAGCCTCTTGAGTGCTGGGATTACAGATGTGCACTATCATATACCTTCTCAGAAAGCCCTTTGTTAATTACACTTTTTTTTTTTTTTTGGTACCAGGGATCAAACTTATGACCTTATGCTTGCCAGGCAGGCACTTATGCTGCTGAGCTAAATCCCCAGCCCTAATTACACATTTTTAAATTAAACATCTGTGGGATCTTTGTAATTTTTTGGTGGCACACTTACTGTTGCTTTTTGAGTTAGGGTCTTGCTATGTGTCCTTTAGCTATGTGGCCCAGGCTGGCCTGAAACTCTACCCCTGGCTTGTTCTTTTTAAAAGTAGGGCTATCTAATCATAATATAAAGCTGGATGTGGTGGTGCATGCCTGTAACCGCAGCACTAAGGAGACAGAGAGGATCATGGTAAGTACAAGTCCAGGTTTGGTTGCTACAAAGTGAATTCAAGGCCAGCCTGAACTACATAGCAAGATCCTATCTCAAAACAACAAAAACCATAAATGAACAAACAAAAACATGACATGAGGGTAGGTTTTATATACTGATAGATCTGATGCCCAGGACTGGGGCAACATTTGCAAAGTAGTAGAACAGAAAATCATGCAAAATCCTTAAAGCTGAGTCTCTTCAAATATTAATCTTCCAAATAAATATATTAACAGGAAACTTCAAGGTGTAGTGGAAAATGCAGACTTGATTAGAATGGTGCAATTTTTTAAGCTTAGAGACCCTTGTCAAATTACTTTGGGTCTGATCTGAAACTAAAGAATGGCTAATTCTATTTTGCAAGGTTTCAAGGATAACAATACATTGTAAGATGACTCCATATTTACAGCAGTTCTGTTGTTAATCAGATGGGCCGCAATAGCAAGAGCAGAAAATTGTTAAACCATTTTGGGGATATTAGCTAACATTTTAGCATCTGGAACCAAATGAATAAGCTTATAGGGCCTTTAAAGATAAATTAGTCTCTTACCTTCTTACTCTGGGCCCTAAAGCTATTTGATAAGAATATAGCATGATTTCCTGTCACTACTGTTAGCCTCAGCAAAGTCAAATGAGTAATTTTTGAGACTTAGTTTAATTTAGTACTAATGTCTAAGATTTTTTTTAAAAAAAAAAGCAGGGCTCAAACTCATGACTTCATGCTTGCCAAGCAGGTGCTTCTGCTGAGCTAAACACCCGACTCAGAGACTTTTGGCTGACCTTTTTTCATTCAGTCCTTGTGCAAAAGTTAATATAGCTAGCTTGAGACTCCTATCCTTTGAAATCCCTGGTTATAAGATTGGCCTCTGGTTGGCAGTTAAGAGCTTAGGCGGGTCCCCCATCCTTTCCTAAATGATGAGTGGGTCACTGTGCCTAAATGTGTGCAAATACTATACTTTGTACAGAACCCCTGCTTTTCTTCCTAGAGTTTAAGTAAAAGTCAGAAAGTACTTATGTGACTAGCCCCGCTTTGGCAGTACTTGGCATTTCACATGTAGTTACAACTTATTGCTGAGGGGATACAGTACATATTGTTATGACTTCACTGAAAGAGGAACTTGGAAGGTTGGGCCGGATTCCTCGACTTTGCCTGATCTACCTTTTCCTTTTGTGGATGTTCTATATGAGTACAAGGAAACACTAGTCCTTTTGAGTTCTAGTGACTATTCAAACCTAAGGGACTGCATTTGTCTGAGTTTTCAGGGTCTGTATTTGCCAGAACTAACTGGTGGTAGGGGGTGAGGATATTAAAACTGATTTACTATAAGGAATTGCCTCACATTCTATATAGACTAAAAAAGTCCAAATCAGTAAAGATAGTTGAGTCTGTCCATTGTGCCAACTTGAAGGCAAACAAAAATTCTAAGTTTTTAATCGTTATTATTTGGTTTGAGATAGGGTTTTGCTATGTTGGCTGGCTGGCCTTGAACTTAAGCATTTTTTTTTTTTTTTTACTGTAAAATCTTAAAATTACTAATGAGCAACAGGTACTGTATTCAGATTTAATAGATTTCTGCCTGCCTGTGTACCATTTGTTTGTTGAAACCTGAAAGCTAAAGAGAAGGCAACACTGACCTGTATTTGCAAATGGTAAAAAGACTTTTTTTTTCTGGCTGAATATGCTTATTTCTTTGATAGTTTAAGTGTTGAAGAGTACAGGCCCTGAATGGGGGTCCTGAGTCCAAATAATGATCTTAATCTCTTAACCTTAGTTTTACATACACACTGTATGGCAAATAAGAGTACCAACTGTATTATATAATGAGAGGCAAGTTTCTCATATATAATAGTGATATTAGCTTTTATAGAGTTGTAAGAATATGTTTGATTTAAATATCCATGGGCACTTCTGTGACACTACAGGCATTTCAGGAAGCTTCTGAAAAAGCAAGTAGTTTGGAACAGGTATTCTTTGAAAACAATTATAATGTGATAACTGTGAAGAAAAATTTGAAGTTTATAAAGAATCCACAAAAGATGTAAGCTTTCCTCTACACAGATTTATTGAATGTAAAATTCTATATACAAAGTAACCTGGACCTGCTGCCTCAAAATAAGATCTTTTTCTACTAATGTCCTGATAGGTTGGTTAAAAAGCAGCTTACTCTAAAATAAATAGAAAAATGCCCAGTGCACATCAGATGAAGAGCCTAACCAATGGAACTATGATAGTTTTACAAGATCATTAATAGGCAAGACTGAGTCTCAATGAAGGGGTGCTGAAGAACTGCCAGGAGACATTAAGAGGCCATTTTGTGCACTGCCACGGTGATGCTATCATGTTTCTGGATCATAATGTTCCTGAAAGACAAAAATATTCAGTAAAATGTTAACCAATGGGACTTCAGTGTAACATTAAGACTCCAGGTTAAGACAATTAAAATAATAACATTTCTATGTATAAGAGCAATATATGAGCATGATGAAACATTTGCAAAACACTGGTAAATAAAATTATAAAATATAATAGTGAAATTAATCCTTAATTTTACTTCTCAGATACTGTTATTTTCCTGGTTCATTTTTTCTTTTGCAGTGGATGATCTAACCCAGGGCCTTGCACATACTATTTCCTGGTTCTTTTTTATCTACATCTATATATTTTCTCTTCTTATAAAACTGTGATCATATTTTACATAGTTTTGTACTTTGTGTTTTTCATTTAGTTTTGTTCTGAAGACCCTACTTTGAGTATCATTATTATTTCTATTATTTTAGAAGTTTCTATTCTTTGATTAGTCTTCTTTTGTGCTGTGTATTAATGTTCTTTTTCTTACAATATTGAATTAATGACATTTACTATTCTTCATTACATGTCACTGTAGCCTGAAAGTTAGCTTCATTTTAGCTTTAGAGGTAACTCTATCTTTTTCTGAGGTCCAAAGGGTGAAGAATCTCTGCCAACTTTGACAAAGGAATTAATTATGACTGTAGGCCAGACCCCAGTCAAGGTTCCCAAGGATTTCTCTGAACAAAGGTTAAAGGAAGGGATCTGACATCTATTTACCCATTATCTGATTCTAGACACACCACAGGAATATCAGTGGGGTCAGAGGTCAGTTTAGCTGCTTGCTGAGCCAGAACAGATATCACTCCAGCATGCTCATCTGATAGAGTCCCTCGGCCTGGAAAAGAGATGAAATCATTTGATTACCCCCAAATAAATAGAGAACCATAGAAGTATTTCCCATTGAATTATTCACAAAAAGGTAGTTTGCTCATAGTCTCTTGGGTTAGGTATTGACAAAAAACAATTTTTCTCTGACACTGAGCTGGTTACATCAATGAGAAAGCCAGACAACAGTTCTTAAATTAATAAAGTCATAAATGACAATTTTCAAAGTCAGTCCCATCACCCTCCCTAAACACATTTTCAAGAATTATAAGGAAGCTATCATTCAAGTCAATTGAAAAGTTATAAATTCATTTTATAGGACTTTTACTGAAGCTAAGAAATTTATAGAAGTGAGACAGAAACAGCAGTCAATAAGGGAACTAGACTTATTGACCCTAATTAAATACTTATGGGAAATCTGATTTTCTTATACTAAGTTCCACATCAAAGGATATAAAAGTATACTTAGGGGCCAGGGATTTGGCTCAGTGGTACAGTACCTGCCTGGCAAGCATGAGGTCCTGAGTTCAATTCCTGGTACATCACTCCTCCACCCCCCAAAAAACTGTAAAAGTACCTTAACAGCATATGTGAATATTCTGTAAGCAATTATTTGTACTACAAGAAGCAGCCTGTTTTCAAATCTCAAGAGAAATGTATTTTTATTAAAATTTGTTTTAATCTATATAACTAAATTTTGGGCCACCCCAGGTACAAAAAGTAATCACTAAGTTTATAGCAGAGTCTGTAAACAGAGGCAACAAAAGCTGAACTGTGCCTAAACTAAACTTATTTAAACTAAGTTAAATAAGACATTTCACTATGGCCAAGCCTAAGGATTCACCGCTGTTACATAAAAACATTCACTGGCCAGATACAGTTTCTTAAGAAATGTACTCAGTTTTAGATTTCCATATGTGAATTTTACTCTCTCTACTAGTGAGCCTGGCAAAGACTTCAAAAAATTAAGGCCTGTTTTCTGTAAATGACTGACTTATATGTAAAACAGCTGAGTTACAGATTACCTTTCCAGCAATAATTAGGAGCTTTAAAAATTCCTACATCAGGAGTAAAAAGGTCTAGATTTACTAGTTCTGACTTGAACAGAATGCTTCAGTTATTTACCTTTCTGGACTTACTTTCTCATCTGTAGTCATACTGTTTATTGAGCATTATGATCTGGGTTTTTTGCTGAGTGTTTTATAGTAGGATGGTTTAGATGCATTGCATTTTCAGATAAAAACTATGGCTCAACCATTTATTAGCATATCAGATTGGGCAAGTTAAGTACTGTGTCTCAATTCTTTTTACTGCACAGGGCTGTTGTGAGGGATAATATAAAGCACTTTCAATGACTGGCATAAAAAAGTTTAATAAATGTAATTCTGTAATTATTACCATTATTAAGCCAAGGAAGAAAATAAAGCCCCTGAAGTTTTGTTTTGGGTATGAGTTCACTTTACTAGCAAATGAAGAACAGGGGACTAAATTCAAATATGTCCAATTCTAAAATCTATTTGTACTGCCTATTTTACTGTTAAGTGTAGAAGAACTAATAAATAGCACTACCCAACTTGCAGTTATTGTGGAAATTAAAGACAATGTATATGGAACCTAGCAGTCCCAGACATGGAATGCATTCAATAAAATGGTAACAGGTATCATTATCTTAAGTCCTTTGTAGACCCAATTTAAGATGATCCAAGCATTTTAGTGGAGACAGCTGTTTCATACTAGACCTTCAAGAAACTTCTACCTTTTTAAATACCAACAAAATGGTTCAATTTTCTAATCTTGGAGACAATTTCTACTCACAAAAGCACTCAAAAAGTAGCAAGGCAACAGAAAATAAAAGCGTGAGAATAGTAGCCCAACAGACTCCAAGTTAATTTCTGATGGACATTACAAGACACTTACAGCCCAGATTAAGTCCTTGTGAATCTGTACACAGAACTCCAACAATGGACGGATTCTTCATTCTAATTCAAGCACAGAAAAAAGAGGTATTAGATGATATAAAGAATATGTAAACAGCTACAGCACATACAGGCTTTCTATGTACCAAGCATTGTTTAAATGCTTTATATCAGTGTTCTCCAACTTTTTTTTTTTTTTTTTTTTAAGGCAAAGTTTTCCTAGTGCTGGCCTTGAACTCATTTATGCAGCCCAGGCTTGCCTCAAACTGACACTGAGCCTCCTATCTCAGTCCCATGAGTGCTGGGATTACAAGCCTGCACCACCATGTCCAGCCCAATTGTTTTTTTCATTGTCACTCCCAAGAGAAAAACTGTTATAACTAAATCATCCAATCATTTTCTCTGTGACTAAGGAAAAGATTTTCAAACACTGCTGTGCTTTAGAGAGCTCCAAACATAAGATGCAGTCTTTTTATCACCCTTGTTTTTGACACATGCTTTACTATACAAACTTTAAAAACAACTGTTGGAAAAACGGAGCTGGATGCAGCGGTGTACAACTGTAATCGCAGCACTCTGGGAGGCTGAAACAGCAGAATTGCAGGTTCAAATCTGGGCAACTGAGCTAGACTGTCTCAAAATAAAAAAGGGTTGGGGATGTAGTTCAGTGTGGAGGCCCTGCGTTCAACCTCGGAGTAAAAACAGAACAACAGAAATAAAAGAGAGTACACTTCCACAATGGAAGTGAGAAGCTGAGGGACTGGTTGGGAGGGTGGTGTCTCCCTGTAAACTTTATGCTTTTCGAATTTTGAATTTTCATAGATCTTTGAAAATATAAGGGATATCTTTACTTCTTAAACACCAAGTAGCTGAAAAAATGACGCACGGGAAGATATGTGTTGTTTACACTGCAGAGCTCGCCTTCGCACACTGCCACCTTCCCAAAAGTCAATCTGTTTCCCAAACTTTTGGAAAAACTACCCTGACTGTACAGATGATTTCAACAGACGATTTGGGCCTGAGGAAATGAGTGCAGCCCTTCAAGACATTAATTCTGATTTACCCCCTCGAACCCGCCCTCACAATCCCAGGGCAGAGCTCACCCGCCCTCACCTCATCCCAAATACTCCCAACATGCACTATTTGTCCCGCTCAAGTCTCCCACGCTGCGACCACGGGACAAGTCCAAGCGGCTCGTACTACTCACGTGTCCTCCAAGTGCTGCTCTAAGGTAGCTTCCATCCTACCAGCAGTCCACCCTAACCAGGACCCGGCAGCCGGTCGCGTCTTACCGCAGGCCTCGGTCACGTGACGTGAATGAGCAACGCACCCGGACGGCGCCTCCAGAGGGACTAAATTAACCGCGGCGCAGCATCCGCCTTTTTTCCCCTTTTTCTAACCCGGAAAACATTACTGCGCAGCGGCCGAACGGAGCACAGTAGCCTAGGGTTTTGCTGCTTGGTGTTGAGTGGAGGGCTTATTTACGCCTGACTCCTTCGAGCAATCTGGCCTCCCAGGTTAATTCCCACTGGGAAGAACGTTCCACACTCGACCCTCAGGGTCAGAATCCAGACCCTGCACTTTTTGCTTGACGCCTTTTAACCTTTGGATTTCGGTTCAGTCGGCTTCGGTTCAATCGGTTCAGGAAGGGCCCGATTTTAGGTGTTACAGTAAGCAGGCAGGATCTAATCCGGGAGGCAGAGCAGGTACGGACAGGACCCATGACCACTGAGAAGCAATATACAAAAGGACCCGAGGGACAAGATGACATAAAGTTAAAACCTCAAGCTGGGTGCTGGAAAGTGTCAGAATTTTAACAAAGACATTGGTACTACATATGGCAAAGGCTTAGAAAATTTGTGGGAAGAATGTGGCACTTAAGACCTAACTCATAAAGACTGGGTAGGACTTCTTAAAAGTAACATTAAATTTTTTAAAATCAGGAAATGAAACCACCCATACCCTCACTGTTCGGATGATTGTTAATCCCTTGGATATTATTTTTTTCAAATGGCTGTCTTTGCAGATGTACACTTTTACTGTTTTTTTCAGAATTTAGAATAAATGCTTTTCCATGACAGTAAACATTCCCTCTTTCCTATGTGATAACTATAATTGATTTAACTGACTCTTCATTAATGTCTGCTTAGGTTCCTTGTATTTTGTCTTCTTTTTGTATGTTTGTCTTGGCTATTGCAATGTTGAGTGAAAATACTTATAGCAGATATTTGTGCAGTTTAAATTTTATGATGTTACTAGAAATGGAATTACTGGTTCAAAATATGTGGTCATATTTTTAAAAATTTTTATTAGTACATGTTTGCAGCACAAAATGATTGCATTCATTGTGGGGAGTTGGTACATATATATAACATTTCTTAATTCTTTTTATGTGGTCATTTAAGACTTTTGATACATACTTACAAATTGTCTCCAGAGAGGTGATAGCAGTTTTCACTCAGATCTGAAGCATTTTGCTCAAAATAGTAAGTAATACAGCCATAGGCTCTCTCATCCCCTAGCACCTCAAGCCACCCCTGTACAGTTCATCTGGCTCTAGATCTCCTTCAGCACTCCATTCTGTGTGTACTTAGCTTTCTAATCAGGGATCCAGCTCCAAGGCTTTTTGAGGCTTGAATTCAAGAGTCCCTCTTTATTACCAAGCTATCATAATGAAACTTGCAGAATTTTCATTTCCTTAAAATTGTAGTTTGTTGTAATTCAGGCATTTTGGACTCCAGCTCTAGAGAAATTATGTTAAATTAGAGGTAATACATATGGGCCATGCAGATTTTAGAAAAGCAGTTTAAAACTACCCTTAAAAGATAGCATTGGGAGTTGAATCTGTTAAATCATGCCCCAGAACTCTGGGAGGCTGAGGCGGGAGGATCACAAGTGCAAGGCCAGTCTGGACAGCACAGTGAAGCCGCGTCTCCAAAACCAAAACAAACAAACTGTAAGTACTGACTACTTAAAGCAAAATTCTTGACAATTGTCTGGATTTGACCGACTTCTGACCAGTCATGCCCAAGGAAATTGGGATCTCTTTTCGCCCCCTTGTGGTCCTATGGGGTAAGCTTTGCAGGGTCTGGGCTCCGCTCTGATTTTCTTAAACATACACAAGCATCATCCAAACAGAAATACAATGTGAGACATATCTGTAATTTTAAACGTCATTAAACTTAAACAAAATTTTATTCATAAAGATATATGTAAAATATTTCAATGAATAGACACTTCTCATATGAAGAAACAGAAACGGCAAAGAAATATATGAAAAAGTGTTTGACATCACTGGTCATTTAAGAGATGCAAATTAAAACAACTGAGATTCCTTCTCACTCTAGAAAGAATAGCTATCATCAAGAAATCAACCAGTAATAAATGCTGGTGGGGTTGTGAGGAAGAAGGAACCCTTTCCCACTGTTGGTGGGAGTGTAGCCTGTTGTAACCACTGTGGAAATCAGTGTGGAGATTCCTCAAAAACTAAAACTAGAAGTTCCATTTGACCCAGCTATTCCCCTTCTTGGGATCTTCCATTAAGAATTAAAAACATCTTATTATATTGATACACGCACACCCTTGTTTATAGTGACCAAGTTTGTAATAACTACATCTTGGAAATAGCCCAAATGCCCATCAACCAAAGAACAGATAAAGATGTGTTGTTTTATACTCTTTAATAAAAAACAATAAACTTGAGACTTTTTAGGTAAATGGATACACTTCAAGATCATACTCTTAAGTGAAATAAATTGGACATACATGTTCAAATATCACCTGTCGCTGATATGAGAAACTGAAAGTGTAAATAAAGACTAAAATACTTAATAGATGTGAAATAGAAAGAAAATTTTCAAGTGGAAAAGGGAAATAGGGAGAGGAAAGGGAGAAAGGAAAGGAAAAAGAAAAAAGACTAGAAGGGAAAAATGGAAATAGTGCTTTTGTAAATAAGGAAGGGAAGAGGGGCTGAAGAGAAAGGAGGGAAAGGGGATAAAAGCACAAAGGTATGTCACGGATGCCTACACATTCTCTATGATGAATGCACGTTCTCTATATATGTTGTTATTATGTATATCTAAAATGTACCAATAAAAGTAGTTTAAAAATGTAATTTCAACATGTAATCAATAAAACATTTTAAAACATTTTTTTCTTCCTTACTATGTCTCTAAGATCCAAGGTATCGGCACCATGGGAGGCACTCGAGGATCACGAACTCCAGGTCAGCCTTGGTAATTTAGTGATTTAGAAAAGGGATTAAAAAAGAGAGAGAATAGATGGAAAATAATGGAAACAAAGCTTCTATAAGTAGAGGAAGGAGGATTGAAGGGAGGGAAGGGGAATGGAAAAAAGAATTAAGATATATTATCTACAGGTACAAATTCTCTATGATGAATGTGAGCACTAAGTATGGTAAATATGTATTGATAAAAATTTTTTTAAAAATGTAAGGGCCAGGGATTTAGCTCAGTGGCTCAAGCACTTGCCTGGTAAGTGCAAGGTCATGAGTTCAATCCCCAGTACCAAAAAAAAAAAAAAAAAAAAAAAAAAAAAATTTAAGAGCTGGATATGTAGCTCAAAGCAAAAGCCTTGGGTTCAATTCCCAGTACTGAAAAAGAAAGAAGTACAGAAAAAGAAAGAAAGAAAGAACCCTCAGTATATATTTTACACTTACAGCACATTTCAGTTCAAACTAGCCACAGTTTAAGTGCTGAACAGTGATAGTGGCTGGTGTCTACCATATTACCCAGTGTAGCTTCAGGGTCTCGTAGATTATCACAAAGCAAAATCAGTGATTAAAGGATTCTCAGAAAGTCTGATTATTTTCCAAACTGTAAAGAAGGTCTTTGAAGGGAAAATTTAGGAAGAAGATTGCAGCTGGCCCAGAGAGCCTTGGCATATCAGAAGTGAAGTGAAAGGGCAGGCTATTTGATCCTACCTCCTCCTTTGCTTGGCTGTCCTTTGCCCCTGGGCAGAGAGATGGAAGGAGCCGTGCTGGTGGCTGGGTTGGTGGTTGCAGGAGGAATCTGATTCTTACTGTTTTCTGCTTTTTTTTAGCTTACAGTATATTGAATCCAGGTACTGTCCTTCCTTCCTTCCTTCCTTCCTTCCTTCCTTCCTTCCTTCCTTCCTTCCTTCCTTCCTTCCTTTTATTATCTTTTCTTCTGAGGAGGCAAGAGACAGGGCCTTGCTAAATTTCTCAGGTTGAACTCGAACATGTGATCCTCCTGCCTTAGCTTCCCAGAGTGCTACGATTACAGATTTGTACCTGTTACATTTTTGGCGCAATAAGAGAGGAAAAATATAACATAAAAGTAGCCTTTATTCTGAGGACATGGAGAGAGCTCTGTGGCTCTAGAAGCCCTGGCCTTCTCTGGCCGCGGTGGTGCTTAGGGCAGGCCTCAGTGACACACGAGGAGCTGATTGGAGCCCTCTGCATGCACAAACAGGAAGGGGAGTTGCAGTTAGGGCTGAGGAAGAAGCAGGAAGTGGTAGGCATTCCCACTTTGGCCTTCTGCCACGTTAAACCACCGCCTTGACTTTAAACCACTGCCATGACCATATAGTAATTTATTCTAGGGCAAAACTCTTTCATTCCTGTCTTTTTATTTTGGGAAAAGGGCGAAGTCTCTCCCTTACTACTTCCTCCTGAAAGGGGGCGCTGTATTGAGGTTTAGGAAGGTTGATGGGATGATGGTTGGTGCCCATGTAGAAGCTGGTACCAGGTGTTTTGGCCAGGACAACTTTATCATTGGTAAATGCCCGCATCTTAGACTGGAAAAACAAAGAGACAAGGTGTTATGAGGAGTAAGGCCACTATCATATTTAAGGACCCAGGGAAGTAGAAGGAAAAGTGCCTTTGATTTAACTATGTCATTTTATTAGGACCATGGAGAGGTAGAATTCTGAAAAATAAGTGTGGGGTTAGGAGGAGTGAATTTATGAGAGGTGATTATTTCTCCATCTGGAAGAATAAAAGTTAAAGGTGTAGGTAGGCAGGGCTTGTCTCTGGTCCAGGAGTTGAGCTGGAAAGAATAAGAAGCATGAGAAATACAAAGCCTGATAACTAAACATGACTTAGCCTGAGGGCTGTGGCTGTGAAGCCTTAGTGTGATGGAGACAAGTAGGTGACAGAAGATGAGATGACCACTCAGGATGGTTAGATTCAGGGTTGGGAGGGTACCTCTTAGCTTGAGTGATGTGGAACCAGGGTGGAAGTTTAGCAACTTTGACCACTGTCGGGGTTGCCAAGAAGACCAGGTAGTGGCTGCTCTGCCATGGTTGTAGTCCTTGGGATGATTTTCTGTACCAGGACTTTAGTAACTGCATCAATAGTCAACCTGATTGTGGGAAAGGCTTTTATCCATCCTGAAAAAGTACAAACAAAGGTGAAAAGATATTTGGGAGTTTTGTGGCAGGGCACGTGTGTAAAATCTACCTGCCAGTCCTGACCAGGGGTGTGTCTGCAAAATTGATGAATAGGAAAGGAAGGGGGTGGATGTGTCCCTGAGGAGAGGTTTTACTATAGAGATGACAGGTGTAAGTTGCTTAGACCTCAGAGTGTTTGGGTCTATATAAACACAAAGGAATCCTGACAATCAGAGTGTAGGGGAGATGGTTAAAAAAAGGCATTTTTAAGATCTACAACTGTAAAGTGAATGGTGGAGGGAGGGTTATGAGAGGGCCTGGTATAAGGGTTTGGCACCACTGGGTGGATTGGGGTAACAACATTATTATCTTGAGGTCTTATACTAAACTATAAGACCCATCAGGCTTGAGTACTGGGAGAACAGGAATATCATAGGGTGAATGAGTAGGTTTAAGAAAACCATTATCTAAAAGATGCTTGATTATAGGTTTAAGTCCCTGTAAATGTTTGGGAGCTATGGGATATTAGGGAACATAAGGAAAAACTGAAGGATCCCTAAATTGAATTAAAATAAGCATGGCATGGGTAGTGTGGGTGGGATTGGAGGTATTTTAAATTATGGGATTGACCAGGGAAGAAGATCTCTATCTAAAAGGGATGTGGGACATGTTGGAATTACTAGGAAGCCATGGGTAAAGAAGAGAGTCTGGAACCTGCATGGAATAGGCCCTGTCTGTAAAGGCTGCATAGGTTGGCTGTCAACACCCACTATAGAGACTGAATACAAGGGCCTGAAAACTCAGGAAGAACACTATACACAGCTTCTGTGTGCACCAAGTACAGAGAATGTCTTACCTGAGACCTCCAGTGGGACTTGGGGCTCTGGGAAGGATACCTTAATGGGGGGCTGTGGACCCTGAACCCCATTAGTCTTCAGCAGCAAGTCCAAGTAGAGCAGTCAGCGATGAATCTGGTGGTGAAGAAATCTCCTGTAAGGCATTAGAGGATGGCTTATCTGCTCTCTGGCAGCTAGGACAGTTGCTCTTTTAATGGCCTTTGAGATTGTAAAGACCCCAAAGGAATGCCGAGTTGGGGCACTCTCTTGCCCAATGTCCTTTTTGCTGCATTTGAATCACGGTCTGGGAGGAGCTCAAGCAGCTCTGCCTTGTTTTGGCTTTCCTGTCTTGGGAGCCCCAAGTCACTGCTAAGAGATCAGATTATTTTTTCTTTTAATTTTTTTCTCTGTTGTTGATAACATGAAAAGCCACATTAAGGTCTCCCTGTGGGGTTTGAGGGCCAAGTTTAGCCTTTTGTCTTGGGATCTGGCCCACAGAGGAAGGTATCTGTCTCCTCCACAGTCAAAAGACATCTGGTTTTTATCTTGGGTAGGAGTACAGCTTTAAGTCTAAAGGAGACAAGGGCAAATAATCAATTAATTATGCAGGAGTCAAATAATAGAATCAACAAGGTATTTATGAGTATAATTTTAATAAGGGCTTCCCATAAGGAGGATAAGGATAAGGTCTAGGGAATTTTAGAAATTAACATGTCATTGATTTGTCATACATACATTTAGGTTTTACAATTGAATAAGTATCTCTTGTGCTGTTAGAATGTCTAATGCCATCGGATTTTGAAGATGGCCTGTTTTATTAATTTTACCTTTTTATTTAGGAGAGAGAGGTCAGCTGCAGTGTCATTTAAGTATATTTAATTATGGCTCCAATATATATCATATAACCTTTTTGGAAAAGATCTGGTGGATCTCAGCAAAAGGAATAATTTTAGTTATTGAACATCTAGAAGACTGATAACAGCACAATGTGGTAGACTTAACATTAAACATTAAATGGAACTATTATTTCACATGAACCAAGGGTGTTTTTAACATTTGAGCACTGAAGAAATTTGTGACATTGAATGGACTGCTTAGTATTTAAACATCTCTAACATATACATTATATATTACATAAATTTTTGTTTAAAAATTATTATTTGAATGGTGACCTTGTATTGGTCTGACCTGAATCTCCTGGCTGGAGCACAAGGAAAAAGACAGATATCTGGGTCTGGATCAAGAAAACACTTGTAAGCAATCTTAATTTTACGTTTGAGAGCATGAATATATCATCAGATCAGCAACAATGCATTGTCTCAGCCATATGAACTTTATTTGGGGTGTCTCACATAAGGCTATGGAGATTACTGGGGCCTCCAATTAATGAATAAGAGCTGGTTTAATTATCAGGTGGCCACTTTCTCATTCATCAATTAAAGTCCTGTCCAATGTCGCTTCACCCCAAGGGATTTTGTTTAACCAGTTTTAACATTTTTTTATTTTTTATTTTTTGTCTTTTTGAGACAGGGTCTCACTATACAGTTCAGGCTGGCCTTGAGCTCACTTTGTAATCCAGGCTGGTCTCGAACTTGCAATGATCCTCCTGCCTCAGCCTCCTGAGTGCTGGGGTTACAGGCATGAGACACTACGCTCGGCTCAGTTTTAACATTTTAACCAGCTGGCAAACTAGGTGGAAGCATGCTTTTTAAATGTATACTCCAAATAAACCTTGATTAAATGATCTGAAAATGTAAAAGAGGAGAAAAAATCGTTGAGCTCAAATAAGAGGAACAGCTGTTTACAGAGTTGGCCAATTTGAGCTATTAAAAAAATAGACTGGTATGAACCTTTTGTAGATTAATTAATAGAGATATCTTGAAATAAGAATAGCAGAAAAAGAGCCTAATTTATGGCTAATCTGAGATTGGTCAGAGAGGGAGAAAGGGAAAATGGCGGCAGTGCAGGACTAGTAGACAGAACCATCTGACTGAACAGACTGCTTAGGTCGGGGGATTGAGAAGTTGGAGACCGTGGAGAGAGACTAAGGGAAGGATTAGAGGCCGCTGTGGCGGAGGGGGGAGGAGAAGATGGCGCAGGGGTACGAACCTCTGGCTGAGAAAGCTGCGGGGTTTGGTCTGGGAGATACAGGGGAAGTTTCTGGTGGAGCAGAGCGAGCCAGAAGTATTTGGGCCATTATACAAGACAGAGTGAGAGAAAGGCACATCCTCAGATGATAGGTTTTTGTTAACTTGTTGCCATTGTAAGAAATTTATAACTAAAGACTGCATGCAAATTAGCAGCGGCACGTCAACATTCTCACAGCAGAAAACGGTGGTTCACAGGCAGGGTTAGCTCCAACTTGGGAGCTAACTTACTCTGCCATCCGAGTCCCATGGCACCATTCTGATAGGTTTTCGGTGCAATAAGAGAGAAAAATATAAAATAAAAGTAGCCTTTATTCTGAGGATGTGGAGAGAAGTCTTGGCCTTCTCTGACCAGGGTGGCGCTTAGGCCTTGGTGACATGAGAGGAGCTTCTTGGAACCCTCTGCATGCACAAACAGGAAGGGGAGTTGCAGTTAGGGCTGAGGAAGAAGCAGGAAGTGGTAGGCATTCCCACTTTGGCCTTCTGCCATGTTAAACCACCGCCATGACTGTTAAACCACTGCCATGACTGTATAGTAATTTATTCTAGGGCAAAAAATCTTTCAGTACCACTATGCCTTGAAATTCTTTCTTCTTCTTCTTCTTCTTCTTCTTCTTCTTCTTCTTCTTCTTCTTCTTCTTCTTCTTCTTCTTCTTCTTCCTCTTCCTCTTCTTCCTCTTCTTCTTCTTCTTCTTTTTGGAGACAGGGTCTTGCTATATAGTGCAGGCTGGTTTTGCACTCATGCTGATTCCCCTGTCTTAGCCTCCCAAGTACTGGAATTACAAGTGCATGCCACTGTGCTTAGCCATTTTTAGTTTTGAATTCTGGTAACCATTTCTGGGATGATAGGAAAAAGTCTACATCACCCACATTAAAGTTTGCCTTATTGTGTTGAAATTTTTATGTGTTCACTTTTCAGACAGGAAATAGGCCTCCTTTGTTTCGGTTTTCCAAGTGCACAGAGCAAACAGGATCTCAGTACTCAGTAAATACTCAGCGAAGTCTGGATGGCATCTTTTGGGAAGAGGACCTAACTCCTTTTCTTTGATCTTAGCAGTATCCTCCTGGGAGATCCATTTAAAAAGTGCAGCTCTGATAGTGGGTCTACTCTCTTGAGTGCAGGGAACTTGCTACTCCAGGTCCATTCACAGAGGCATGGGGCTGTCTTTCAAACACCAAGGGTCACAAGTCTTAAGTGGCATGAGCCCTTATGAGCCACCAGAGGGCACCAAGTCCTCAGAAAACCCTGCTCAGGTGCAGGGGCTCAGAAGATGGAGAAAGGTGAAGGCAGCATTATGCCTAGGGACCAGTCTTATAGTCACTGATGTAGGTTTGGATCTATGTGATCGCTGAGCCTCAGGGAGTGCATTTGTGAAGTGGGTTCATTAACAATATAGGAATCCAAGCAGCCAAACTGATAAATTTGGAATTTTATTAGCTGAGCTGGGTGACCACCCTGTTTCAGAGTCCAAACGAGTGGCACTGAACTGGAAAGTTACAGAGCTTTTAAAACAGAAAACCACAGAAAGACATCCTAGCTAAACTGGAGACAATTTAGCTAGAATCTTACATTAAGTTTTAGTTAACACCTGTATCCTGCTTCTTCGTTGAGCAGGTTAATTTTTCTTTTGTGGGTGCAGCTCATTCTGCTTTTCTCATGGGACTTGTACCCTGAGTAATTTTTCACTTTTCTGGGTCAAATACAGGGCACAAGATGGAATTAGTTATGCCAAGCTACAGCAATCAGGTATAAGGAGACACTATAAGATGGGTTGGTGCATTGTGGCTATCACGTTGAGTAAGAAAAGTTTGTTTCCTCACATCACTTGTCTAGGTGTTGGTAGGCATGGAAAAATAATAGTTCAACAGGGCATGATGCCACACTCTGTACTCCCAGGTACTGAGGTGGGAGGATCACAAGTTTGAGCCAACCCTAGGCAATTTAACAATTTAGCAAGACACTGTCTCAAAATAAAAAACTGAAAGGTCTTGGGATGTAGCTCAGTGTAAAAGACCCCAGCACTTCAAGAAAACAAAACAAAAGAAAAACCAACTCAATGGCACTAAGAGCCAAATGACAGTTATAGAGATGTCAAGTAGTCTAGTGTTTATGGAGGAGGCTAGGTTTATCTAGTTTATAAAATTATGTTAAATGAAATAATTACATAATTATTAGATTTTCTTTTTGTCTTTTTTTTTTTTTTGGTCTTTTTGAGACAGGGTCTTGCTATGCAGTTCAGGCAGGCCTTGAGCTCATTTTGTAGCCCAGGCTGGTCTCGAACTTGCAATGATCCTCTTACCTCAGCCACCCAAGTGCTGGGATTACAGGCATGAGCCAACACGCCCAGCTCTTTTTGTCTTTTTGAGACAGGATTCACTCTGAAGCTCAGGCTGGTTTTAAACTCACTTTGTAACCTAGGAATGCCTTAAACTTGCAGTGATCCTCCTGCCTCAGCCTCCCAAATTCTAGGACTACAACCATGCACCACCACATCTGGCCTTAGGGTTTTTTATAGTGTAAGTATAATAAAATACAAATACACTGAGAAAAACATCACCTGAAATTCTAGCCCTAACTCTAATGACCTGCATGTGCAGGAGCTAAGCAGAATGAGTAGGATTTGGATAAGGTAGACAGGGAGAAAGTCACATCACACAGATCACAGGAGTCTTTCCAGCTAAAGCATTTCACTCTATTTGAGCTATAGCACATGACCCTGGTGGGGAGTGGGTAAGGTGGGGTCCCATCTTGATGGATAGCACTAGACTTGTGTCCTAGATCCCAAACCTGACTCCTACTGAGAGTAGCTCATATGCATGGAGTGACAACTGTTTGTCCCCACAACATTCCTGAAGAGTCTCCATTATATAATCAAAAACTTCAAGACTCAGAAGATCAATATTTGCTCAAGGTCACCCTGCTTGTAAGTGGTGGAGCCAAACCATTAACCTCCCTATTGTACTGCCTTACTCTGACATTTCTCTAGTACACAATCCTGTAACTCTGGTAGTAGGGGGATATTAGAGGCCAACTCCAGATCTCTTACTCTTCAGAGAGGGTAAGTGGCTTATTTGGAGCCATTCTTAACTTGTGTTCCAACTATGTTGTTTTGATTGATACTGTTTCAGAGCTTCAGTTAAACTACCTTCAAGACACTCATTGTGCTTTGGAGCTAAATTCATATGTTGAAGTCCTAACCCCTTTACTTGGAGATAAGACCAGTATGGCTGTAATCAAGTTAAAAAGAGATCATTAGGGTGCACTGTGATTGGTGTCCTATACAGGGAAAATTTGGACACAAAGCCATGTATAGTGGGAAGATAATATAAAGAGATTCAGGGATCATGAATCTGTTTACAAGCCAAGGAAAAAGGCCTAGGACATTTCCTCTTAGCTCTTAGAAGGAAACAACCTTGCAAACACCTTAATTTTGGATTTCTACCCTCTGAACCTGTAGGGCAATAAATTTCTATTGGTTAAACCACTCAGTTTGTGGTAGTTTAATATGGCAGCCTTAGAAAACCACTATGTTCATATATCCATAAAGTCTATAAGTCAAAGATATCATAGATATATGGTAGCCCTTCATTAGTAAAAGGACTGACTGGGAAGATCACCCTCCCAGAGGCAAAAGGAGAGAGCACCTTGTCACCAACCTTATTATTTGGCTATTTTTCTTCATTGGACATTGGTCAAATGGGTGCCATGATTTTCACTTGACTTTGACCTCTAAGTTTTATATCTGTGAGCCTAATCTATAGAAGATACTCAATACATATGTGTAGGCTCCTGACTACACTACTCCAAGCCTTTCCAGTTAATAGGTTGGGCAGAGAAATTAAAACACAGGTGTCCATGGGTGGAGACTGAAGCTAGGCACTCTTTTTAAAGTTTAGAGCTGAGCCCATATTGTGCAAGACCCTGCGAAATGTGTTTTAGATGACTCAGGGTGGACTACAAAAGTTCCAGTACAGGAAGCTATTTTCTTGCTGCTTTATTAATTATGCTACTGAGGATAAATGAGATGCAGAAGTCTATATTCAAGTCTTCATTAGATACTTGGTTAATGCAACCATGACAAATGGAAATGAAGCCCTATGAATAAAAAAAGAAGATCAACCCAGTATAAAAAAAAATCACAGACCAGAGAAAAGAAAATTTAGAGGAACTGATAAAATACTCTACCCTTAATTAGACTGTCTGCATCACACATCAAATCAGCCTTAATGCCAGGATTTATTGACTTTGGGGTTGGGTAAATGAAATAAGTGTTGGAAAATAAATGGAAAAGAAATTACCTATATTAAAATGTATTTGCACTCTAAGCCTGCACACTGGCGACTTGTCAGATGCAGGCTTGCAGCTGCCTTGGCTATACATCACTCTCCCCAGCATGCATCCCTGAACTCCAGGTGGGTTTTAGAGACCCTGATTCCAGGTAATAATAGATTCCACTGTCAACTCCCTGTTATTGACCTGGAAAAATTCTTCTTGGAGAGTAAAACATCTTTGTTTTTATTTTATCACCCCTACATTTACTGAGTTGTTTACTGGCTCTTACCTCAGAGAAGACAATTTGTAGATGAGAAGATATATTCAATTCTGCCCAGATCACTGGAAAGCTGGGCACAAAACTTTTGCCACAGTCCACCACAGGATCCATGCTTAGCTCCAAAAGCTTATTTGCTCTCATAACAGGTGATTAGCCTCTTGTGAGACATTGTACATGCTCTCTGAAACCATGATATCTCAGTTTTCCCACAGTAAGCAAAGACAAATATAGTACCACCTTATAGCGGAGTAAAAATTTCCACAACACTACACACAAAGCACCTCACGCAGTCCCATGGACCATGGAAAATGCTGAATACATGAATGCAGTGTTTGTTCCTAGGATCTCAAGAAATAATAACTGAAACAAATTTGAGTTGGGCTGTTACTCACGGTTCTCATTTGCAACTTGGCTTACTGAACATGGCTTACTGACTAGAGAAGGAAGTTATTAGAATGACGTTAGGAATCTAGTGTGGAGGGTTGGAGAGCTCAGTCTAAGCTTCTGGTGAGGAAGCTCCAAACTACACATGAGGGAAATGCCCCTGCTACCCCTGCCCTGGCATGACTGTCCCCACACTTGTTGGCAGCACCGGGGTCACTTCTGCAGCAAGAACCTAACCAACACTCACTGTTGCCCCTGTTGCCAGCACAATAGAGTTTTTCCAGGGCCTCTGACCTTGAGTCTTGTGTAAGTAAACTTGAGTGTGGAGCCTGGATCATATGCCTGGCTTTTATCACCAAGGAGGCTGTGGAGGAAATGTTCTACTCTTGGTAACTGTCTTGAAAGTGCCCCAAACATAGGGAGGCCACTCACATGTTCTGGTCACCAATAAAATATTCTGAGTGTCTTTGAGTGATTCTTGCTTTTTTGTAGGTAGAACTCAGAACACATATATCCTTTTACACAGCTAGAAAACAAGTTTATTGGTCAACACTGCATGCCCTGGTGAAGGGGAGGAGTGAGTGCTTTCTGCCCTCTCTTTTGCATGAGCTAAGCTTATCTTACAGGAAATTTGAGGGTGTTGGTCATTTTGCTTGGTGCATCCAAAGATAAGGGCAATAAAAATGTATCCCAGTGTCATTTATCAGCCAAGTTCAATTTTTTTATTGATACTTTGCCTCTAGTTTGCCACATACTATGCTGGAGGCAACAGTAAAACAGGTAGAGTTTCCTCATTCAAGCAGCTTGTGTCCTACAGAGTGAATAAGCTAGAGAGAATAAAAACAAAATCCCAACCCAAAAGCTTGCTGTTTCCAGTACCAGATTCTAGGGGGAGGTTTTGGGTGACACATCTGTCCTTTCTGCATCCCCTTTAGAGACCGAACTACTTCTGGGAGGGAGAAAAGTATAGGAGGAAGAAAGTAGAAATACCAATCCTTCAGAATCAAGGCCTTTTGAAAAGGTTTTGTCATTACAGTCTTGCGTGCCTAGATAAGTGTCTAGCTCACAGATGTCCAATAGATGTCTGATCTGTTAGTGAAAGACTCCTTTCTGGGAATTGCATGGGGATTTGACATTCTTTTTTTTTTTTTTTATCGGTACTGGGGATTGAACTCATGGCCATGACCGCATGCTCACAAGGCAGGCGCATATGCCGTTGAGCTAAATCACCAGCCTGGGGATTTGACGTTCTACAACCTATCATCTGTATCTTATTCCAGCCACTAAGCAAGCAGTAGAAATGGCAGCAGCCACAAATGTCACCAACAGTGAAGGTGGCAGATAGTCTTTCTAAAACTCTGGGCTACTGCATATCTCAACTTGTAAGACCTCAGTTCTTAAATATGTATGCTGGGACCTTTTCAAAGCACATCCTTTGACACACATTATCACAGTTATCCCCTGAGAGGTCTCTATCTCCATGTTGTGGATAAAGTGAGGCGTGGAGAGATCAACTGGCTTGTCCAGATCACACAACTTGAAAGTGCCCAAGGCCTTAGGACTGGGTCAACTACTTCTTAAAGTGTTGTTCCCATGTGATTGGCCCCTTGGCAACTCTGTCTCAACCAGTATAGATAACATGTGGCCGTGAGTCAGTCCTATAAGGCCGCCTTCTCCTTGGTTCCCCTCCCAGCAACCAGAGGACTTGTTTTGCCTTCAGATACTACACAGTAAATCAACTGCTACATTAATCCTGGGCCATTTGCATTTTCCCCCAGGAGAAAGTCATAAGCAACAAGACTAATGTCTCACAGGTAATTTAAATTGCCAGAGTGGAAGTGAGAAGCATATAATCCTATCCATCAAGGAAGAGAAGAGCTGGTCTCAAAACAGCACAGAAAATTTTAAGGAAAGTACAGTTTACTGCTCTCTGGACAAGATAATATGAAATGAGGACCAGCCTCTTCTATGAATTGGTAAAAGGATCGGTCAGCAGAAGCAATGTCTAGGAACATGCACAGCGAGTTCTCCAGCCCTGTTTGTACTTGCCTATCCCTGAGACAGACATTACGTTTTTATGTACACATGCCATGCAAATAGACCAA
The DNA here is from genome assembly GCA_004027455.1 of Hydrochoerus hydrochaeris. NCBI lineage: Eukaryota > Metazoa > Chordata > Mammalia > Rodentia > Hydrochaeridae > Hydrochoerus > Hydrochoerus hydrochaeris. The sequence continues at coordinate 148,971 of PVLA01002825.1, forward strand.
ATTCATAATCCGTCCCTCAGTAAACACTTACCTTCTGTTAAGGATTGGTTTTTGCCAGAGATTTTACTGTTTTATACAGTTAGGCACTTAACAAGGAGAAGGGGATACTGAGCACTGCATCATTAGACAGTTTGTCTTGGGAACGTCATAGAGTAGATGTGTGTACACTTAGAGAAGCAAAATCTTGAAAAATATATTACTCTCCAAACAGTACTTCTTCATTTCTCCAACATGATAATTCAAGAAGACCATGCAGAAAGAGGAGCTGGGTCATTCTTCACTTCTTACTACTCCTGTCACACACTGACACTGTGTGCTTGGTGATGTGTGCCTGAAGCTCCCGGGGCTTTCACTGTGCCAGAACACAGTGTTTGCAGTTTTTGCCCTGCAACATTGCCCCCAAGCAAGACTGATTCTGTCCTTAGAAGCCTTGAAGCCAGCACTGACTTGACCTCCTTATGGAGAGTCTTTGAGGCACCCATTTCCAGAAAAAGAAGGTTACATCTATATTGAAATTTTACCCTAGCAACTAATTTTCCTGCACAGTTTATCCGAAATTCCCCAAAATTCTCCAGCCACCTTCACATCACAGACTCATCCCTCACTTTTACATTATGTAATGAATGATAATCCTGCATCACTTAAGCCACCCAAAGCAAACAGTAAATTCAGCATCATAGTCAGGTTTGGCCTTTTCATTCAACATTAAGAACACTGATTTGTTTTCAGTATGACCATCATGGCACTGAAAGCAACAGGCCTCTATGTCTTGTCTTCAGTCCAGGTGATTAGAAGTTTCTCCATATCAGATGCAGGCTCTTAACAAATTTATGTTAGTCCCACTGCCTTCAGGGCAGCAAATCCTTTAACAGCTCGGCCACTCTGCTCCCGTTCTTCTGGACTATGGCTAGGATTCAATGGGACATGCCTGATGGGAGAGAAATAATCATCACTGACTTTTCACCCTTGTTCTTAATCACTCTTAATTTTGTTTCTATGTAAATTATGACAAGGCCTATTACTGGCCACATTAGCAGTAGATTTTGTGTGTTTAGGACCATGATGAACAAAGCATTGTGGGATTAAATCAAGAGCAAGGGAAAGTGATTCAATCAAGAGTGAAACAAACACCAGTGATTGCTGCACACAGCACACAGTTTTACAGTAAACATTTTCTTTGTAAATAAAAAGAACACACTCTAAAACAATGGGAGAAAGTACAGTATAGAAAAAGCATAAACCAGTAACACACTCATTTATAACCATATCACATCCTATGTATTATACATGTATATTGCAATGCCTTTCTTCTTTTCTTTTTCTTTCTTTCTTTCTTTCTTTCTTTCTTTCTTTCTTTCTTTCTTTCTTTCTTTTTCTTTCTTTCTTCTTTCTTCTCTTTCTTTAACTGACTTTGAAGTTGTAGGGTTGAACCCAGGGTCTCTGTACTGAGCTGTATCCCCAGTCCTGTTTTTTTTTTTTTTTTTTTTTTTGAGACAGCTCTCATTAAGTTGCCAAAGCTGGGCTTGAACTTGTGGTCCTCCTGCCTCAGCTGCCCAGAATGCTGGGATTACAGGTGTGTGCCACTATAGTCAGATGTACTGTGTTTTCATACAACTCACAGTGCAGTAGATTCATTTAACTAGAATCATCACAACCATGTGGATAATGCTTTGTGCTAAGATAGTAAGATGCTACAATGTCACTAGGTGACAGGAATTTTTCAGCTCTATTATAAGCATATGGAACCACCATCATGTATGGGGCCAGTCATTGATGAAATGTTGTTATACAGCACATGATTATATTTGCAATTTAGAAGCCTTGAATATTATGTGAGGTGTTGTTATTCTCAGTGTTAAGATGTGAGAAACTGAAGCCTATGTAAGTTGATATACCCAAGGTTACCCAGAAATCAGATGCAGGTCAGCTGACTACAGCCTCCCATATACAACACAGGTGAATGGCAGCCCACAAAGTAACCCAGAAATCCCTGCTTAAAGACCAACTGTGTTCTCTCTACCCTATTCACATGTCCTCAACCAGGCCTTAGGGAGTCCTGTTGCTGTAATCCTTATTAGTTGAAGAGGCTGAAGGGCTAGGATGCCCAGAGGCTTCACTCAGGCAGTATGGACAGCTGAGGTTCATGAAAGGCTGGTAGGGTAGGCAAGGTAAAGGCTGACGGTCTTGTCAGCAGGTAGAGTTCCCTGAGTTGAGGTGCCTTCTGACTGCTTCCATGTATAAATTCCCAGTGAGACCATGGACAGTCTCTTGCTCAGTTACAAACTAGGACATTCAGTGCACCCAAGTGCACCCAGTATGGTACAGACTGCTATTGCCAGTGGGAGTCTCAGAAAATGCTGGGCCACAGGTTAGGAAGGCCTGGGGAACATGACGGTGCAAACAACTAAGAAAGATATGCACATGTGAGATACTTAGAATGTGCAAGTCTCAGGATTAATATCTGACCTTTTGCACCAGCCAGAGCCAGAAGCACCATTTAGAGGACAGAGCCCTGGCTGGGGCCAAGGTCAAGGTCTATAAGTCTCTTACACTGTGGCTAGGAGCAGGTTTGTTTAATACCACTTAAAATCTGACAGAGTTGGCTGCTGTGTGTTTGGCTTGTTTTTTGTTTATCCTGATTGATGCTGGTAGTATTTAGAGTCTCTTGGGAGATATTTTACAGATTTACTAGTGGGTGGACTGTCAGGAAATATGAATACCTGGTTAAGGCAGAATTCCACTGAGTGTTGATGGAAAAGCTCAGACCCTTTCAACCTCTTGTGGGCAGGAAAAGGGCTGGCTGATCAGGTCTGGAATGGGGACCACTCATGAAGGGCTATGAAGAGAACAATATGAGAAGAGTCAAGAGGCTTTTGCTGGGCTTTTCCATGGTCTTCTGGGATGAGGTCTGTGTGGGTAACTCTGCTGGGTAAGACACAACAAAGGAAGCACGTGGAAGAGCCAATAAATTCATAGAGACAGAACATAGAATGTGGTTGCCAGGAGTGGGTGGAGTGGGGGGAGGAAAGGAATGGAGATTTATTGTTTCATGAGTAAAGCATTTTGGTTTTAAAAGTTGAAAAAAATTTAGGAGAAAGATGGTGAAGATGGTTGCACATATCATCGAACTGTACGCTGAAAAATGAAGACGGTAACTTTTATGTTATGTATATCTTACTACAATTAAAAAGAAAACAAAACCATGGCATTTTAAAAGTGATAATCTTTGATATTATCTTTCTATTGGATGGAAATGGTTTATGTCTTCACTGGACAAGATCTAGATATTAACATGTAACTTCATAAGAATCTGAGCCCTTAATAGTAAATAACCAAATCACAGAGAGATACATTCTCTGAGGTAATTAAGCAATGGTTGGGTAGGCCTGTGAAATAATGCCAAAAATGAGTTTGGCAGAACATGCTGTACTCTTTCAGTTTTGTTTCCCAGGTTTGGATTATTAGTATTATTTTTTAACACCATGGTCATTTATGTACTTGTTTTTCTCACTAGTGCCTTGAGAATGAGGACTATGTCTTGTTCATCTTTACCTCCTCACGAAGTGCTCTGCTTTGTTGACTAAAACTGGAGAACGAGTAACATAACAGAGTCGGTTGGGAGCAACCAACTATTGTTATCATTGTTGCTGTGTCCTTGACTGGTCCTGTAATTTTCCAGAGCCATTATATTCTCACCTGCTATCAGTGAGGTTGCACCTCAGTCCTACACTGTTGCCTAATCTCTGGGCTTCCTTCCAGCTCCACAGGGCTCGTATTCTAGTTTGATGTCATCATCTCCACAAGACCAGAATTATTCTGTGCAAACACATTAACCAAACAGAGAGTGAATAAACAAAGAGCTTTTTTTTTTTGGCACAGGAAACACAAGAGGCATTTTTTCTTATTTTTAAAAAAGTTTTGAAACAGGTACCTTAGATGTTATGTGAATTCTGTGACCCTGGCTCCTGGCTGTGAGGTGGACAAAGACGTGTGGTTTTGAAGCTTTGCTAGAGAGAACAGCTGTTTGCTGAGGGAAGGACCATTTCCTCCCAGAAGCCACGGCCCCTGTATCAGCAGGCTCCAAAACAGAAGAAGAAGGTGGACATCCAAGCCTGCCCTGAAGAAGGGAGCAATTACTGTCTTATGAATTCATGAGACTCTCATTGCTGTTTTCAATTAATTTCTTGACAAATTCTGGCTCTTTCTTTTCTTGTTTTCCTTAGGATAGGAGGCATCTGGGCAATTTACTTGAGAGCTCTGGGGAGCTCTGCTGAAATTAATTTGAGTGTTTTAGAGCAAGATTTAAATAGCAGAGTGGAGCCAGTTGGGGCTGCTCCTTTTGGCAAGCTCTGCTGGGCCACTGTGGATGTTGTCACCTCTTTTCTCAGAATGTGCAATGTCCTCAAAGGCCTTTGGAGCTATGCCTTGCCCCATTCTGGCACCCACCTATGTTCCTTGTGCTGCTGTCATGGAGGTCCAGCTACTTCACTTGGCCAAGGGTCTTACCAACTTGCAGGCAAATTGACCTTCTTAGCCCCCTCCCAGACCAGCTCGGCCCCTACTTGTAAGCACTTGCAGTGTTCAAAGAGAATAGACCTACTATGTGCACTTGGAGGTGAGTCCCACTCTACTGTGCATCACTTCACATTAGTTGTGGCCACAGATGGGGCTGAACTCATGCTGACTGGATCCGAGGGGGTGTCTCTGTATTTGTCCTATACTCCCCATACCTGGGTTGGAGAATGGTGAGGGGCATACCTTCCCTAAGTGGAGCATTTCCTTGGTTCCCTGAGACTGCTTCACTTACTTTTTAGACCCCCAGTCTCCACAGAAAAAATGAAGACTATTTTCCTTGAACCATGTATTTGTCAGCTTTCCTCTCACTAGGGCACAGTACCAGATATTTACAATTTACAGGGAGAAAGGTTTGTGAGGAACATCTCAGTCTGCTTCAAAGCTCACAGTCTAAGGAACCCTGAGGCTATGACCCTGCTTGTCTCACATAGGCACCCAGTGGGATACAGTTATGTAGCCATGACTTAGCATAGGAAAATATACATGCCTTGGTTATTAGAATATGTAAGAATGTCATATGAGATAACAACCTGTATAAGAGTTACACAATGAAGGCGCATGTGGCTTTTGTGATCTTTCACTCTTGTACTCTGCTCTGAGCCATGGTGCCTACTGTTTTTGATGATGTGCTGCACACATGTGTTCTTTAACCTTGAGACCTCACTCATGAAAATCTCCCTTGGGCTCCTCAAGCCAGCTAACAAGGTTTATTTCGCTTATGGTTTTGGTAGATTCAGTACATGGTCAGCTGGCTCCAAGGCAGGAACATCATGGCAGAAAGGCATGGCAGAGAGAAGATGTTTAGTTTGTGGTGGCTAGGAAGCAGAAGAGGGGAACAGTACCAGAGAGGAACTGATAAATGACCATGTACAGTATCCAAGGTCATGCTTCCATGACTCACCCAGTCATACCCAGTGGTGTGCCTTACTAATAAGGCTCAGTGTTTCTTAATTCACTGAAGTTGACATATCAGAATTAATGGTCACATATCATCTTTTGCTGGATGCTGAGCACTCCTGATCTGAAACAATTACTACCACAAAAACTATGGTCTGCCTTCTTTATTCTAAGCATATACTATTTATGTGACTTAAGGGGAGGAATCAGACTACTCAATAACTACTCTTCTCTAGGAAGCCATATAAACCAGTCAGCATTAGATTAGGGAATGAAACCATTTGACATCCCTAAATTAGTTTCTAATCTTAGGCAGGAATTGTACAGTAAGTTCTCATTGGCTAGAGAATAGTTAGAAATCCTATGGAGATAGATAGGGGAATTCATGTTGAAGAAAGCCAAGTACTCTTTTGCCTTGCCATTGAGAAAAGGAGTTCTAATAGGATTCTATTAGATAGTAAGTATTATAGCTCCAAAATGGAGTTGGGAAGTCTAAAATGGAGTCTTTTGAGTCACTACCCTTCAAAGATCTTACAAAAACACCTACCAGATGTTCAAGGCTGGCAGAGACCTCCCCAGAGTGTGATCAGGTAGGCCATTGGCTGAAGAGCTGTCTTAGTTACTTTTCTCTCATTGCTGGGACAAAATATCCAATGCCCAAAGTTAAAGGGAAGAAAGATTTGTTCAGCTTGCACTTTGTAGAAGTTTCAGTCCATAATCGGCTAGCTCCAAGACAGGATGGCTTAGCAGAGGAGAACAGTTCATTGTGGGCAGACTTTAGCAAATCAACAAGGGTGAGAGAGAGGGGATAAGCCTCTTTCTGTCCCTTATACTGCATGCAGGCTACCCACCCTAGGGCAGGTACAGCACTCATGCCCTTAATCCTAGTATTGGACCATGAATCAATCACAAACTCTAGATTCAGCCACCTCTGAAAGTCCTACCCCCATACCTGCATGAGGCTTTGGGGAGATATCTAGACACATAACAGGCACAAAGACCTCACAGGGTTGAATATGGCATAGATTGAACCCTGAAAAGCACATAATCTCCTATAGAGAAGAGATAATATTGCTTGCACAGTGGCCCAAGTTCCCTTGTAAACCTTTAAACATCCCTAGACAAAGCCTCCATGGGTATCCTGCTTAGGACTCTCTCCAGGTTCTACTTCTTTGCCTTTATATTTTTTACTTCCTTGCCTTTATATCTTTTAAATAAATCTGCTTGCACTCCATCTCTCCCATCTGTGGTTTCATTTTCATCTTTGTGGTACATAGCCTTGGAGTTCCGGTATCACTATTTTCTTTTCTTTTTTTTTATTTCCTTGCTTTTTTTCTTTTTATGCTGTGGTCAGTAATTGACCAAGGGCCTCATACTTTCTGAGCATATGTCTATCTGCTGAGCCTCCGTTTTCCACCTGCAGTTAAGAAGAGCCTCTGAACTTCCCCAGCAGTCTCCTCTCCTGCCCACTCCAAGTTCAACCCCTCAAATCTTCTGTCTTCTAACCAGGGCAGCTTGAGGCAGGGCTGGAATATCCTCATCTCTAAGGGAAGGTTAGGGACAAAGTTCTATACCTCGTTCCACACAGTGGGTTCATGCTCTCAGATCACACAATAAACCCAGGCCTTGTGGAGAGACTCGCTGATCTCACCTTTCAAGAAAATGTGCTCAAACATTAAGCCTAATGTGGGAAACAAAAGAGAGAAATAACAATGTTCCTGTGCCCAAGGTCTTTAAATTGCTACCGAGGGAATTGTTTATAATTTAATTGTTTTTTTATTTTAATGAATTATTTCAAGTGCATAAAAGAGCATATAAGTTTGGATTAGAGAATGATATTAAAACAATAACCCAGTACTCTCTGTGCAGCTTAAGAAATTGAAGGATTATTCTTTAATGATAAGAAGAGACTGTTATATCTTCTAACTGGGCCAGGGACTTTGGGGTCTCTCCAAGAGTATGTGGCTAACTTACTGTAGTGGAAAATTGGCCAGCACTGATTTATCACCAAGAATAAAGCTTCAACTCTCAGAATTCCCCTAGCAGCTTCCATTTATTACTGTGTTCAATCAATACTGGGTGGAGGTAATATCCTTTTTCAGGGTAAGACCCTGGTTCCAAGTCTGTAGGCATTGGGTGGGCAGGCTGCTGTCTGCTCTGACACTCTATCCATGTCGTGTTCAGACATACTAAGCTTTCCCCCCAGATGATCACATGACTCAGCCTTTGAGGAATTATGGAATACAGTGTCTCTGTGGCTCTGTTCCAGAGTTTGGCAAACTGACCACTTGCTTCTTTACGGCAACTGTCAGATCATGACCCCCAAGAAGTGCATAGAAATCTGTGAAAGGTTTTGGCATACACATTATGTTTTTCAGATGGACAGGTTCTCACAGGAGAAGGCCAGTCTGCTGTGTGTTGTATAGTAGGTTAGGGGTTGGCTTACACTTCATAGGCTTAGCATGCTGAGTGACTCATACCTTCATCAGAGACCCATATCAGTGACTTTACTTGGTTGTCTGAGACTTTGTTCCCATTGGTGAGTATAAAAGCTGCCTTGAAGAGGCTTTGTAACAATAATTATTATTATTAACTATCCAAGAGCTGCATTCCAAGTATCTCTTAGTGATAGTTCACCTAAAAAGCCCATGTCACTATGCAATTCTATTCCTCACAATCCTTTAGGGGTTCCCACAGCCTAGAGCAGTGGCGGCAAACCTTCCTAGTGGTGTCCTTCCTGATCTTTCCCTGTGTTCCAGGAGGCTGACCTGGCTTCCAGTTGTGTTTGGTCACTCGGGAGCTCTTGCAGGAGTGGAAGAATGGGGGAACATGAAACTGGGCTTTTCCTCTTCTGGTATGTTCCCTGTAAGGTTCCCTGGGTTGGCTGAAGGGTTATATATCCTTTCAAGGCAGTTTCTCTACAAGATTACTTTGTCCAAGAACTGTTCTCTCCCTTGTCTTCTGGCTAGCAGATGGTAGAATATACCAGGTTGTTACTAGACCTATGTTCCTGCATTAACCTTTGGATTTAGCCTATACCACACTCACATCGTGAAAATTCTTTCACTCATCATCCTAGTTTTACCAGGTTTTCTGCTAAGACAACTAGTGACTTATTTTCCTTCCCCTGTGCTTTTGACACAGCAAATAAGACCTGCATGGTTGTCCTTGCCCAAACTTTAATTATCTTCCATTCTTTCTCCCTAACCTCCTGTAGCATATGAATGCTATTAACATCCATCATATTGGCCCCATACCACTTCACTGTCTTTGGGCTCTCCTCACTTTCACCCCATCTGTTAAAACAACCACTAGCTGGCCTGGTATCTCCTTATGTTTACTTCATCACAATCAAGTAAGGAAAACGGTAGCTTGGAGTACTTGGGGGCAGATAGGAAGAATCATTTCTCTTCATCTATCAGGAGTTTGGTCACTAAAAATTTGATACCTCTCCTGATAATCAAGGGCCCTTATCAAAGGTCTCTTCATGTAACAAGACGATTCTTTCAAATAGTTCTTTATTATGCACAAGATGCAGTCTAAACTGATCAGCATGGTGGGTAAGGCTCTGCCCTTACTCTCAAAGTTCTTGTTTCTAATCTATGTTTCTGCTGTTCCACCCGTACCGTGAGGTCTGCCTGTTTTTCTGCCATTATCAACACTGTTGATTTGGGCTGGGACAGCCTCTATGTGGCCAACAGTTTTCCCATGAAATCTTTTCTTTTGATCACTACAGGAGCCGATTCCTGGGTGATACATGGCCTGTATTTATTGACTGGAACCACGTGCAGACCCAGTCCTTTACCCACTGATATATAGCACAGCAAGAATTGAATCAAGAGATTATTTTAAAGCTGATGTTCTTGCTACTACCCTGAACCTGTTCCCCGCATTTCATAGAATCGTTGGGAAGATCACATAAAACAATGCCTGGGCAGTGACTTATATACAGCAATGCTCAAGAAATACAGAATGAATGAGTGAGTAGGCTGGGATCCTGACCTCATCTCCTACCTCTCATGTATCTCCTGATCCTTCTGGGCTTTCCCCCACCCTGGAGCAAGTTTCTAAGCTCACTTATCCTTGAGGTTCCAGCTGAGGTGAAACTCTCTGCAAAGTTTGGATAGTAGTCCAGCTGTCAGGAAGCCCAGTTTGTCATGTCAGAAGATGAAAATGTTATTAATGAGAGCACCTCTTTTGAGTGTGTAAGACTCTGTCCCCATGCTGAGGAGGCACCATCCATCAGGCACAGGAAGCTAGTTCTTACCTCTGCAGCAGTTTTCCTCAGCCACATTCAGCCACACCGCCACACTCATGGGCAGAAATCCCGCACGTATCTTTCTCAGACCAGAAAAAGTGCTTTTTTGGGTTCTTAAACAGGGCATTTAGACTCTATAACTACCTGACTAGTATTGAGAAATCTCAACCATTTAAAAAAATCTGTTTATTTCCCATATACTTTGCAAAATTTCCTTTTTACAAAGGCATCACTGTACTACAAGATCCTGAAGGACTGTGTTAGGATTTCACTATTAGGTTAACTCTACAGGTCAGTCTGTCAAAGCAGAAGGAAAGGACAGGGGTTGTCATATGGAGGCATCTGGCATCATAGGGCTCTTTCCCTGAACCTACTGAGATATAGCTGATAAAGAGGGTGACATTTATGAACCCCAACTTCTCTCACAGCACTCAGATACCAAGGACAGAAAGAAGCTACTTCCTGAGGTCAGACCTGCACCAGACAGCCATCTAGTTATGGACCCAGGCTGTCTTGTGCTAACATCTGCCAGGCTTGGCTGGCCCCAGCTAGGTGAAATGAGAGAAGACAGGGTCTCCCATCCTCTTTCCTTAGATTCCTCACAGAATCATCATCTGAGTGAAACTGAGACTGTCCCTGCCTGTGGGACTTGTCCTTGTCCCTGGGTGCCTCCTCTTGGCTCTAGCCAGGTCCTGCAAGGTGCCCTTAGAACAACCAAGTTCAAGGCCCTTGGTGAACTTGTCATTTTTCTCAATTAGCTTTTTCCTCTCTGCCCCTTTATAGACCTATCATGGCATCTGGTGGGGTAATTGCCTAGTAGAGGGCTTGCAACCTCAGTCTAGAGCAGGACTGGGGGGAACCTGGGGAGCCGGAGAAAGCTGCACCCTCTTCTATCTTGATTCTGGCAGCTTTAAGGAGAATACTACTATTTTCACCCTTCCAGGCCACAGGAGAGGGTCAACTTGGGTCTCCTGATGAAGAGTTTCTTTTTCTTTCTTTCTTTCTTTCTTTCTTTCTTTCTTTCTTTCTTTCTTTCTTTCTTTCTTTCTTTCTTTCTGTTACCAGGATCGAACTCATGACCTTTTGCTTGCCAGGCAGGTGCTTATGCCACTGAGCTATATCTCTGGCACTTGGATGAAGAGTTTCTATCCTAATAGTCACTCATCTGATAAATGTGAATTTCCTCCTGAGTCTGCCTTCCCTCAGCTGAAGTCTAATGGGAGGCTTGCAAATAAAAAAATTGGAGTATCAGTCCTAATTTCAGGAAATGCCAACTTGCTTTTAGCCTATGTGTGTCAGAAGAAGAACCGTACTCAAGACTAAAACACCTTGAAGGCTGCTGGCTTGTGAGGCTTGGCACTGCAGAGTTGGGGAGGGGGCGTTGGTGAGCAGATGAAGGATGGAGACAGTGCATTCTTTCTTCAGAAGCTGGTTGAGAGAGCACCAGGATTCTATCTGTGGACAGGATCCTGGCCCCAATGCCACTGGCATAGGTTGGCATTGGCTACAAGAAATAAAGAGCCCGACTATCACGGGTTTAATATGTGATCAAATAAAGGATCTAATTCTTTTCATCTTTCTACTTTGTCAGCCTTAGCATTGATCTTTCTTATGACTGGCCACCCAGGTGTCCTGACCCTCTAACCCCACATGGTACTGGGGCAAATAGGGGCTCCATGCTTTCTTGGTTTACCCACCTCCCAATCACGTAAGGCAGAAAGAGTCTACTGCTGAGCATGAACTTTTCAGCCCTCCCTTCAGGCTAATAGAGCAGTTAGCTGACAGAAGCACCTTCAACTAATAGCAGTTGCCAGGTGAATGACATGGTAGACTGACTGTGAGTCAGATCCAACACTGGAGCTGAGAATACGGTGTCAGCTTCCTTTGAGTCTCAGTCAAGTGCTCCTTGAGGAAATGTACTGTACTGAGCAAAGGTGTGGGGTGTGGTCTCCCATGGCAGTGTTTTTAAAATGACAGATTGAGATCCATTAGAGTCCATGAAACCAGTTTCAATTGTGGCTCAGTGGACAAACTGAGTCCTGTTTTTGTAAATAAGGTTTTATTGGAACACAGCCACTTCCATTTGTTTTCTACAACCTATGACACTTTCCATCTGCAATGGGAGAATTGGTTAAGCTATGATGGAGATTCTAGGGCTTCAGAGTCTAAAATGTTTATTATCTGGCCCTTTACAGAAAAAATTTTGTTGATGTCTGCTTTATAGGGTTACAATCAGTATTAAAAGATGAAATAGACCTGGGTATGATGGTATACACTTGTAATCCCAGCACTCTGGGAAGCTGAGGCAGAAGGATCACAAGTTCAAGCCCAACCTGGACAATGTAGCAATTTAGAGAACTTGTCTCAAAACAAAAAAGCAAAACAAAACAAAACAAAATTTTAAAAGGCTGATTTGACCACATATTAAGCCAGTGACAATCAGGCTCTTTAATGTTTTATAGCTCAGTGTGAATCAGGCTCTTTAATGTTTTATAGCTCAGTGTGAATGTCCTAGGTTCAATCCCTGGTACTTAAAGAAAGAAAAAGAAAGAAAGAAAGAAAGAAAGAAAGAAAGAAAGAAAGAAAGAAAAAAAAAGGAAGAAAAGAAAGAAAAAAGTTAGACTATAATACAAAGCACTGACTGCATTTTCTTGGAGGTTTTTATTTGTTTTTATTTGTTTGTTTGTTTTGTCTTTTTGAGACAGGGTCTCACCATGCAGTTCAGGCTGGCCTTGAGCTCACTTTGTAGCCCAGGCTGGTCTGGAACTTGCAATGATCCTGCCTCAGCCTCCCGAGTGCTGGGATTACAGGCGTGAGCCACCACGCCTGGCTTTCTTGGAGTTTTATTTAGACATACATTCATACTTGTGGGTGCTGGTTATTATTTACTGATCTCAGTGGATCATGGTCAAAACAGTTGCATGAGTGTACCAGAGCACCATTCCCTTTTGCCTTGGAAATGACTTTTTGTTTTTGAGACAGGGCCTTCCTATGTAGTTCAAGCTGGTCTAGAACAAACGGTAACCCTTCTGCCTGAGCCTCCCAAGTGCCTGGCTAGGAGATAGGTTTTTACAGAGGCCTATTTGTGATAGTGCTGTCTCTTGGGTTGGATGGGCACCTGAGAGAGGGCATGGAATCATTTTTTTGGGTTATGAGCTGACTGGGAATACTAGGGGAATACTGGAGGACCAGCAGGAACCTGGCCAGGAGAAAGCTGGGCAGGCCAGGTTAGACTCAAGAAGCTCTCTGCTAGGAGGGCAGAGGCTGGCTAGTCAAGTCAGAGCCCTGCAAACTGCTTCAGCAAGCCCCAAGCTGAGAGACTCCAGGCCTCAGGTCAAACTGAGAAGAGTGTGCTGACAGACTTCCAAGCCTGTTCCCTGGGTGCTGTGGATGGAAAACCAAGGGCCGGAGGAGACCACCCACAGACTCCCGGGGTAGCCTCCATGTCTCCGGCTTTTGACGCCTTTCCACCCCCTACTTTGATTGTCTTAAACTACAGTAGTGTCTGGAAAGAAACCGGGTGGGAACTGCCTGGGAGCACTGACTCCTGGCTTCTCATTTTCCAGCTGGCAGAGAAAGGGAGAAGTCTCTTCCCACTGTATCAGGGAAGGGAGTCTTGCTCTCTACAGTTTTCTTTGTTTCAGAGTCTCTGACCTTTAGCAGTTGTCCTCCTTGTGCCTCAACACTGGGCACCTTTCTGCTAGGCTGGAAACCACTAGAGTGTGAGGAGGTTGAAGCCATCAGATGGGCTCAGATCTCCCTATTATTGGTGAGGTAACACTGGGCTGTTTATGGCTGCTGCCACTTCAGAGACACTACTAGGTCCACAGGGAGAATGGCTTGAAGACTTATAGTGGGACCAAAGAGCTATTGAATCAGTTTTCTAGTGCCTGGAGGATCCTCTTACAAGAACATCTGCTGGATAGAAATGTTCAGAAATTCATTGGTAATATTCAGCCAAGGGCACATACTAACACTGCTTCATTTTCATGATGCCTCATGACCAGACAGGCGAAGGGCTCTGAGAATGTCCTTGGAGAGTGGCCCACGGTCATGGGGTCTCAGATGAGGGTTGCACTTTAGCAGGAGTGGGTTGGGAGACTCAGTTCTTTCTTTGGAAACTACTGTCAAAATCCACAGGGAGCATTCAAGATCTTCTCACTCAGTGGTCTTCCAACATGTCAGAACAGAAGTTCTCTGGAAAAGTGAACTCACACTTGGAAAGTGAGCCCCAGTGTGGAAAATAAATGGAAGAGGAGCTGCTTCAAAGACCAAGGTGGGAGCTTTTAGAAAAATTTCACTCCCCAACAGAGATTCCCCCTTTTCTACTGGGACGACTTCAAGGCACAGGTTCTTATTTTGCAGAGAAGGAAAGTTAGGTCCTAAAACATTGAGGAACTACTTGGGTTCTCCAGAAAGCTGATCCAGAGGCAAAGGCAGCCTCTCAACATTTTCCCATGTAAAAAGCAGTGCAGCCTGGTCATCAGCTGTTTTCAACTTACAGCTAGTGGATGAGGTCAGTCTTGGTGCCAGGAGTTGTCTTATTTCTAGGAAAGCTGTTGCATTTCATGAAATATGTTAGTTGGCCCTGTCCCTTTTGGTTCTCTCAAAAATGCATGAGGTGAGACAGATGCTGAAGACATGGGCTCAAAGAAGAATGGAATCCTAGCTGATTAATGCAACAGAGCCAAGATTCAAAACCAGGCTTCTTGATGGGCACAGGGGTACATGCTGTAATCCCAGTTACAAGAGGCTGAGGAAGGAGGATCACAAGTTCAAGACCAGCCTGGGAAATTTAGCAAGAGTATATTTCAAAAAACAAACAAAAAAAAAAACAAAACCAATTTTCTTCATTCCATGTTTCATTCTCTAGCTGGGTGGAGTCTGGGCTCTGCCACAGTCTAGCTGGATGACTTTGGGCTTTTTGAGCAGTGAGGGAGTAGTGAGGGGATAGGGACACATCAGGTTGCCTTGGGACTAAACCTTGGGGTAAAAGTCAAATGCTACCATCAGCTGGTGTCAGAAAGCTGTGGAAGAAAGCCTTTTTCCTCCCGTGGCCTCCTGGGGCAGCTGTCGTCCAGCATCCCTTGGCTGGCCCAGCATCCCTGGCTGGTTCAGCTCTGAGCAGTGAATGGCTATTTTCACAATGCCTGTAACTCTAAGTCCTTATGTAGACTACTTAGGGATTGTGATGGGGAAAATAAGCAGGTGCCACAAGGTCTCAGGGAAAAAAGCATTCCAGAATTTCTTAGAACAGATTGAAAGACAGACAGACAGGCAAGCAACACTCACACACAAGGATGTCTTCAAGAAGAAGCCAATATAAGTGAGAATTAATATCCTATGCTTCCCTTGAGCCGTGAAGCTGGGGGACCGGAAACCAGCACCAGTTGTGGTCTCCTGGGTTTACCTACTCTGGAATGTGGGAGAAGTCAGCTCCCTTTGTGGGTGAGGGAGGACAATGTCTTTATTCAAGCTTGTGTTTCTGAGTGGCCTTCCTTGTCATGCCTGCTTATAAAGGAAATGGGGCTTTACTGTGGTGGTAGCTGGCCAGGGCCTGGTTTCTTTGAGCTTCACTGTATCAGCACCCCCGATGCAAGAGAAGAGTAAGGACAGAGGAGGACAGACAGCCTCTGAGGGGCTGTGCCAATTTCCTGTGATTGCCAAAATAAATTGCAGCAAACAGTGGCTAAAAGAAATAGAAAGTTACTTTCTCTCAGGTTTAGACACTGGAAGTCTAAGGTCTAGGTAGCAGTAGGAACACATTTTCTCTAAGGTCTCTAGGGACAAATCTTTCCTTGCCTGTTCCCGCTCCAGGTGACTGCTGGCGTGCTTTGGTGTGTGGCAGCATGACTCCAGTCTCTGATTCTGTCTCCACACGGTCTTCTCCTTTTATCTTCTTATAAGCACACTTGCCACTGGATTTAGGATCCATACCAGTAACCCTGGGTGAGCTCATGTCAAAATCCTTAATTTACTTATAGGTTGGAATGGTAGAGACAGATTCCTTTTTAGGGCCATGATTCAATCTACAATGTCTAAACACTTTTTCTACTACAGGGGCTAAATAGATTTTCTATGACAGTGTCTTAAAACTTTGTAGAGTTATGGTGTATACGTCTCCTAATACAGTGATGAAGGCATTATTTTCATTTTCCAGAAGAGAAAGCTAAAGTTTAGAGGGAAGAGATAAGTTGTTTAGGTTCACACCTTCACTAAGTGGCTGGGCTAGACTGGAAACTTAGGGCTACATCATCAGACATGGAGGAAGGGGAACAGCAAGAGAAAAGGTAAGAGGATGCAAGATTGGCCCAGTGAGGAGGATCTGAGAGCAGTTTTGTCTTGTTAGAAATCTCTCTTTGTCTCTGTCTCTGTGTCTCTCTCTGTCTCTCTGTTTCTGTTTCTCTCTCTGTCTCTCTCTTTCTCTCTGTGTGTGTGTGAGAGACAGGAGATGAAGCTAAAAACCAGTGCTAGGCATGCTGGGTCTTATTATGGAGGGAGGGTCATCCAGGGAGGTGGATGACAGCCAAGGCACAGATGGAAAGGCGGGGAGAATCTGAGGTCCAGAGGAAGGCCAGGCCAAGCGATGGGTCAGGTGATCAGTGAGTGCAGGGAAATTAGGAATCTGGAGAATTTCTAGGTTTGGCTACTGAGGGTGTGGTGAGGCTGTCAGTTGTGTAGGGAGGACAGAGAAATGGGGAATCATGATCTGTAGCTGCTGGAGACTTTCCCTGTAAGCAGTAAAAATCTCCCCTTGCAGGAGGGGTAGATACGAGCCCTCCACCATCAGACAGTGCATGGGAGCCTTTCTTAGGAGGGGAGGTCTTAAAGAAAGAGGTTCCAGGGGCTCGGCTGTTGGCAGAAGTTCTGGGTCTGCAGGGTGCTTTCCTCATTAGGCAACTCTGTGCTGCGGTTCTGGGAGTTGCTTTTAGACGCTGAGCTTCGTCTTGTTTCTCAAGACACCCAGTGACTCAATGAGCTACTTAATAGCTTCATTAAATTCCCTCTCTGCTTTAGCCAGACAGACTGGATCCTGTTATTTACAACTAAGAGCCCTGAATCATATAAGTGGGTTGGGGGGGTGGTGAATGTGAAAAAGTGTGTCAGGGGACAAGGGCATGGTGAATGTGAGGTGTCAGTGAGGCATCAATGTAGTGACATTCAAGGCCATGTGGGTCAGGGGCGCAGATCTGAGACCACTGGCACTTAGGTGGCTATGAGGGGCACTCAGGTGTGCTATTCTGGGGAATTAGTTTAAGAAGTGGACAGAAGCAGAGGAGATTTTGGAGAAAAAAATGGAAGACCCGGAGAAAATGATGAAAAGAGAAGTAAGAGTGGTTTTGTCCCAAGAATACCTGCCGGTGGCAGTAGTTGCAGCATACCCAGAGTTAACTTGCTAACTTGTCTTAAACTTACCTCTTGCTGGCTGTGTTGGTTCAGACTTTAATTCCAGCTCTCTGGAGGCTGAGGCAGGAAGATCATTGCAAGTTTGAGGTCAACCTGGGCTACATTGTGAGTTCAAGTTCAGATTTTATGAACTAAATGCAATAAGATTCTGTCTCAAAAAACCCAAACCAAAGCCAAAGCAACACAAACTTTACCTCCAAATCTGCCAAAAATCTCTTTTATTATTTTTGAACCCAACTGATCACTGCAAAGTTTTCTGCTTGCACAATGACAAGGATGGCAAGAGGATCCTGAGGAAAACATGTATTTTTGTGCAAAAGGTGATATTCTACTTGTGTTATTCTGTACTTTGAAATTTGCCATATCCCCCCCCAATTATTACATTCTGATTATTATATACATTTCTGTTACATTAGGATTACAGACAAGTTCTATTTTGAGATAATTCTAAGAAAAGTTTTTATATTTTATTTTTACATTAAAAAGCAGTCAGATTTCCTTTGGCCTCAAAGAGTGTGTTTTTGTAAAATTTAAGGAATGTTAGCAGCAAACTGTGCTTTTTTTTTTTTTTTTTTCCTAAATGAGAAAAGAAAAGTGTAGTTCCCTGTACTGGGAAGTAAGCAAGAAGAATATAAAAAATGCTTTGCTTTAGGCATTCAGAAGGCTGAGGGTGACCGACCGGTAAGGCTGATCTGCTGATGGGATGGGAACAGGAGTGAGTCTGAGGGGAGTGAGGAGAGAATGGGAGAAGAATAAGCTAAGAGCAAGAGCAGCCTCATCTGGAACCTCAGGGAGGAATACAAGGAGAGCTGTGAGGTAAGGAGAGAAGCCTAGTGTGCTCACAGTAGCGGGGAGGAGCTGTGGAGATCTGATACCATGGTGTGGACTGTACTGGATAACTAGAGACATGTCCCCTGTAGTCAGGTTGTTTATTCCTAAGTGATACATATTTGCTGATGCTATTGTAACCATGTCCCTGCCTGTGTCTGCTAGGCGAGAGCTCTACCGCTGAGCTAACGTTTTTGTTTTTTTTTTATTTTGAAACAGTGTCTTGCCAAGCTACCTAGGCTGGCCTTGAACTTGTGATCCTAGTGTTCAGCCACCTGAGCAGCTGGGATTACAGATATTCCCCATTTCCCTTGTGCATCTCCTCTTTAATTACATCTAGTTGTTGCATAAAAAAGCCTTTCAATCATGGAAACCCAGTCAGTCAGATGGGATCAAAATAACTTGGGTAGGGACTCAAGTTTGAAATCCACAGAGCTCTGAAGACGAAGTCGTACAGAGTTGTGTACCTGGGTCAGGGACCTGGGATGGAGTCTACCTTCACCCAGGTTAGGAGTTAATTTTTCTGTTATCATTCAATCTGGGTGTAGCTCCCTAGTGTGGTCTGAATATTTGTGTTCCCTCAAAACTCACGTGTTGAAACTTAATCCCTAGTGTAAGAGTATTTATGGAACTGGTTTTTGATAGGAGGGCAGAGATTAAGTCTTAATCCCCTTATGAATGAGGCCAAAAGAAGTGTGTTTGCCTCATTCAGTCATATGAAGATACAATGAAGTGTCATCTATCAAGCAGAATGGGCCTTCACATGACACTCAATCTACCTGCAGCTTGATCCTGAACTTCCTAGCTTCTGTGACTATAAGCAATACATTTCTGTTGTTTATAAATTACCTGGTCTAAGGCATTTTGCTCTAGTAGCTTGAACAGACTAAAACACTCCCTTACTCTGACGCATGTGGTTTGGACTGGTTCCAGAAGAATGGACTCCCTTTCAGTTTCCCGAAACACAGGAGCTCTCTCCTGGCTCTGTCCTCTGGAGTAGAGAAGGCTGGGACCAGAGGCTTTCTCCCTAACAAAAGGTACTATGCCCAAAATCACCTTCCTGCCAGACTGCTTGTTTGGTCGCAGAGAAGGCTATCTTCTACTCAGTCAATGCAATGGGAGGCCAGCTGTGTGTCTCCTGGTATCTTTTACCTGAAGCTCAATCGAAGTGTGCTTCTCTATAGGATACGGAGAACATGGGACCCGAACCTGCTGATCTGTTGTTGGTGCCCATACCAAGCGACACTTGCTGGTATTCATCCTGTGCCTGTCAAAGATCCTTATGTGCGCCACTCTTGTGAGCATCAACTGCACGAGCCTGTACTTATTTTCTCACTGTCTAATGTCTCCTTATTAGAATTTTTGCCTTCTATGGGGCTGAGGACACCACCTTATCCAAGCATAGCTGAAAAGCTACCTCTGCTGAGTCCTTGGTAAATGCCCACATAATCCTGTTAGCTTGTGTGCAAGAGAATCAGTAATCCTCTATATCACACTGTTTGGTGCAGGGAAGGATAAATGGCAACGCTGCAGATCCTTTAATGCATCGCCAAAGCCCTCCTCTACCCTGCGCAGCATAGGAAGATGCTCAGAGGCAGACATGAATATCGAGTGGGGCACACACAGTTGTCTGAAGCGCAGTGTTCTCGGAAGAGTTAGAGCAACTGTCAAAGCCTTCGACATATCCATTTTTATTAGACTTGATGGTGATTTGATGTTGTTAGGGATTCAGGTCTCATCTTCGCCTCTGAGATCATCTGAGTAACGTCGGTGATGGGGCAGGGAACGTGGGGATGAGGCGTCCACAGGCATCCTGAATCTGATCATATAAATCTGGGAGGAGGAGGGAGGCACCTGGCCCTCCTAGCTTGCCGAGCACAAGACCGAGCCACAAGTGAGAGACATCTGAGAGGACAACATTTGCCTTCACCGCAAGTGACCATGAGAGGTGCCATGAAAGTCTCAGTCGTGCTTTTCCTGGTAACTGTATCCGACGCTGCAGTGATCACGGGGGTAAGTCCGGGGTTCTCTGTGCCTGGCTTTTCAGACCATGTCAGCTTCTGCACGAGACATGAGCTCTTGAACTGCCTGACATGTCAAAAATAAAGGGGAGCGGGGAGGCAGCCATCAAACAGCCCCCCTGGAGAGGGGCAGCATGTAATTTTCCAACTAATTTCACTTTGTTCTCATAATCAGGTTTGGCTTTTGAGAAGCTATGTGTGAACCAAATCTTGCTTTAAATCCATTAAGAGAACATGAGAAATTTAAATTTTTTAAAAATGAAGATTGTATAATAGGGAGTTCCTTTACAAAGTGGGTTAGCACCCCGTAATTTATCTTTTGTGTAAAAGGCTCACATGTCAATTGGAACATAGCATATTGGCTTCATTAAAGAGTTTATTGGCCACTCTTTTGTCCATTTTGCCTCCTCTGTGACTGCTTTTCAGAAGGGTTGTTTTAAAATCCCTTCTTCTGCTCTGCACCCATTTAGCTCTCAGTGAAATAAGGGTGACACCAATATTGGGCTGATTACACCCTAAACCAGTAGAAATAGAGCCTGGCAGCAAAGTAGTCAAGGGTGCTGTGCATTTCAGGGTAGAAATGGCACAGGCTGTGGTGTCCTCTCAGATACTTGACTCCACCTCAAACCACTCTCCCCTGGGCACGTGGTGGAAGGAACATTCTTATTAAAACCAAAAGCAATGCTTCTCTGAGAGCTTTCTGGATGAATGTCATCAGAAAAAGAAAGGAAATTAATTTTATTTCAACCTCTTCCAGCATTTTACACAGAGAAGGGAAATATAGAGAAATGCCAAACAATTCCTGGAATCAGAGGAGTTAATCATGTTCAGAGAAAGGATAACTTCATTCTCCTTTTTAAAGGACAAAGTCTGAGTTCAAAAGAACAAATGCTAAGGGCAAACCAATGCCTTGGAGACACAAAACAGAAATAAAATTGTAAGGCAGAATAATATCCTGTGTGTGAAAACTGCTGAGGCCTGGCCTCCTGTTGTGTGGCCTAAGGCCTGGATGGGAGAAGGAAGGAAGGAAGGAAGGAAGGAAGGAAGGAAGGAAGGAAGGAAGGAAAGAAGGGAGGAAGGGAAACATGGATGCCTCATAGTGAGGGCGGAAGCACATGGGGGACCTGGAAGCCCAGCTAAGTTTCACCGGGTTGGCTCCGGAGCCTGGGTCAGAGTAGCAGCAGGGTAAACAACGTGGGAAGGTGAAAAGCACAAGAGAAAGTTAGGGTCAGGGAAATGTGTGAATGGCAAGATGCAAAATTAAAATAGGTTGAAGCGAGGCCAAGAGCCCCTGGCCACCATCCTTTCTCCATGTCCTACTGGTGTCCCACATCTGACTTTCCATGCTTCCGTGATCCCTGGACTGTGACTGTTCCTAAGTTCCAGTTGCGTGGCCCTTTATGCCATAGCAGGACAGCAAC
The DNA here is from genome assembly GCA_004027455.1 of Hydrochoerus hydrochaeris. Classification (NCBI taxonomy): domain Eukaryota; kingdom Metazoa; phylum Chordata; class Mammalia; order Rodentia; family Hydrochaeridae; genus Hydrochoerus; species Hydrochoerus hydrochaeris. The sequence continues at coordinate 170,378 of PVLA01002825.1, forward strand.
GTCTCAGCACTGCAAGAGAAAAGTTGAGCGAAATCTACTTCTCTACCCTCAGCTTTCAGGAGACTGGCTGGGGTGTGAGCTAGGCCTTTGCCAGGCTGCAGACAGGCAGCCAGTGATGCCACCAGCACCTCCTCTGGGTGGCATCCCCTCTCCCTCCCAGGGCTGAGAGGGTTGAAAACTGTTAGTTCCACACAGGCACTAGACAGTCTCTGAGGCCTTTTGCTGGGGAAAAGCAAATCAAAACCCAGCTTCAGATTTCAGCTCAGCAATGACAGAAAGCTTCTCTGAAGGGGCCAGCTTAGGGTCTTCTTCATAGGCCCTGCTTGAAATCTGGAGCAGTTTAGAATCCTGTTCTCCTGACCTGGATTTTATGTAAAGTGGCCTTCTTTACAAATGGCAAGGCCTTGAAGCCTCTTCTGGGAGCCCACCTCAGCAGAGAGGTGTGGGGAGAAATACATGTCCACAGCCTGAGAGCCAGGCCCAGCATGCGGAGGAGGCACCAGCCACAGGTGCTGGGGAGGGTGGAGAATACTGGTCAGAGGCAGCTCGGCACTGATCACCAGGGGTCTGGGATCCGACACTCACTCCCAGGATTCTAATTAACCCAGTTCTACCAGCATCCACCTTGCATCTGCTGGAACAAGAAAAGCCCTACCTGCAAAGCCTCCTAACTTCCAGACTTGTCAGACAAGGAGGACTGCTTCCCACCAAGTGGTCTCTGAGGACTGGGGATGTTCCTCAGATCCAGGTCTGATGGCCTTTGGAGCCATGAGCGTCCTGCCTGTGGGGGGAGCAGCGACAGTAACCACAGCCCCAGGTGTCTTGTTAAGCAGAGGCTGGGACAATGTTCAGCTTCCTCTTCTGTGCTTTTTTCTTTTATTTCTATTATTATTATTATTGTATTGCAGATCGAACGCATGCCAGGCAGGCACTTATGCCACTGAGCTGAATCCTCGACCTTCTTCTGGAGCTTGATGGGGCGTCTGGGTTCTCTCGGTGGCACTAATGGGTTGCCCCTTTCTCTGTCCCTACAGGCCTGTGAGTGGGATGTCCAGTGTGGGGCGGGTACCTGCTGTGCCATCAGCCTGTGGCTGAGGGGGCTGCGGATGTGCACCCCTCAGGGACGCCAAGGAGAAGAGTGTCACCCTAGCAGCCACAAGGTATTGTGCTGATGCCGGGGGTGGGGGGCACATGCCTGTGAGTGAAGCGGGGACTGAGCTGACAGGGAGGCCCTGGGCCTGGCTCCTCTGGGGCTTCTGAGGACAGGTAGGGAAGGGCAGCCTGCTCCTTCAAGGTGGCTCGAGCCCCAGCCTGCAGGAGGGGAAGCAGGTAGCTACAGAGGCACTGCTGTCTGTCCTTCTGCCCCACCTTTCTTAGACCCCTGCAGGTGACGTTTGTGCAGTGTACACAGCCTGACACGGACTGCCTACCACCTAGGGCTGGAAAATCACCGATGTTATTGCTCCTCACAGCAACTCTGAGCCATGGTGATGAAACCCGGGGACAGCAAGGTCCAGTGATTTGCTCAAGGCACATGGCCAGAGAGACAGCAGGCACTGGAACTTCAGCTTCTAGTTGTATCTCACAGCTGCCAGGCCCTGCCTCCTCTTTTGGGGTAGAATGGTGGTCCCAATCACACGGCCTCTTAACACTTCATTTGCTGCGTGGTCTGAGCTTAACTGCTCTGAGCCTCATGTACAGGCTCATGAAGAGAGGGAACTAATTACCCTGAAAGTCCCTTACAAATCTCAGAAATTCAGCTTTTGAAAGTGTCTCAAGTGCCCTTTACTGCCTAGGAACCTCCTGTAAGAACATGAAGTAAGACCAGAAACTGGCCTCTCAGACCCTCTGGGACGTATGTTCAGTGGGTAATAGAAACTAATGCTAAGTGATCTTTACACGCCACTTTTCATACCAGACTTTTTGTAAATGTGTAATTTAATGTCATAAGTTCTGTTAACCCATTTTAAACATAATACAGTTGTGGCACAGAGAGGCTAAATAAATGGCTGATTCACATTCAGTTGGAAACTGTCAGACCTGGATTTAAACCTGGGTAGCTGACACTGAACCTATTTTCTTAACCACTCCTATTCAAACCCCTTAAAGCTACCTTGAGGCTCAGGACTCCTTTGGGATGTGAGTCAGAGGGCAGGTCTGTCCCTTCGCAGCTGCTCCCAGGCACCCAGCACAGAGTTCAGCCCATAGCAGATGAGCAGTGGCGTCCAGCCAACAGATGTGTGCGCAGCGCGGGCACCTGTGCTCCAGTCTGCAGAGCCGTGCTGCCTGGGTCCCAAGCCTAGCTCCTCTGCCAACCAGCTGTGGTGCTTTGCTGGCTTAGCCTAGGTCTCCCCATCTATAATCATTAATTATGCTAGTGGTGGGAAAGGGGGGTGAGTCATTTGCCAGGGTTGGGAGCCGTTGGCTAATGCAGGAGGCTACTTTCTATGATGACGCTCTCACTCTCTTCTTTTCCCAGGTCCCCTTCTTTCGGAAACGCCAGTACCACACCTGTCCTTGCTTGCCCAACCTGCTGTGCTCCCGGTTCCTGGATGGCAGGTACCGCTGCTCCATGGACTTGAAGAACATCAACTTTTAAGAGCTTGTCTGGTCTCAGAACTGGACTATCCCTGAACTACCGGACAGTTCCTGAACATAACTTCTTCTGGACTATGCGATCAGCTTTCTCTAACTCCCCCAGTCCTACATTGCACATTGGTCCCTCCTGCTCTACACACAATCTGCACCAGGCGGGCATACCTCTGACCACAAGGGTGGTCAGCCTGGTTCTCTTGACTGCTCAGGCTGCCTGAGAATGTGGAATGTGGAATGTGCCTGTGAATGTGGAAAGGACACCATCGTCCTATGCAGACAGCTTGTCCTCCTCCCTGGGCCCTGCCCCTCACTTGCATGTGCCCTGCCCTCTGAACCAGACATTCCTGAGCACAGGTCTTTGGTTGAGTTTCTTAGTCATGTGGAGTCTGGGGAGACCAAACTGAAAGCTGCCCATCTTCCTTTGATTGATAACTCCTTATCTTTATATCTCAGAATTGAGGGACCTGCTCCCAGAGGGCAGAAGGCAGTCCCTCTGAACTGGTGTGGGGAGCTGGAGTGATCAGGCAGCCTCCTGACAGCTCCAGTTGCAGCCCCCTTGTGGCCCTTCAACTTGTCCACTAGATCAGAATTGCAACGCCCCTAAAGCAACTCCTTGACACCCTTTGTCAATTTACCAGTGAAGCCCCTATCCTCAATGACTCTCCATTAAAATGCAAATGGTGGAGTTCAATCTAATCTGATGTTGATCTGTTAGAAGCCAATTAGGCAGTTATCTCAAGCAGCCCCTGGAAAACAGAATTTGAGCAGGGTCTTCCCCTGTCTGACTAGGAAAAGGCGAGTAGAAGCAGGAAGAAAGGGAGGGAGAACAGGGGAGCACCTATGTACTTCATCTCCAGAATAAAAGGAAGATAAAACCCAGTTGTGCAAGCATGGTGGTCCTGCCTCTGCCTCAGCCAGGGTCCACACCTGGGGACAGGCTATGTCCAGGGAATGAAGCTGGTGTCCTTCTCCCAGCTAGGGTAATATTTTGGGAATAGATGGATTTCAGGGTCTTTTTAAAATGAAGTTTGAAAGGCAGCTCATGGACTCTGGTAAGGGAGTTTGAGCAGTTTAAGGCAGGAAGGGGGCTATGAGCTGGTGTGGGGCGGGGAGCCTTGACTGGGAAACTGCTTAGCTGCCCATGATGGTTAATCTTGATTTTCATGTTGGTTGTGGCACCGAGGAGATTAGTAAAGCACACTTCTTGGTGAGTCTGGTGGGTCAGGGTGACATGAATTTGGGGATTATGTCTAGCACCAACTTTTTTTTTTTGTCTGGCTTTTCCCTGTGCCTTGCTTGTTGAGAGCAGCTTTCTTCTGTCATGTTCTTCTATTGTTGATATTCCTGTCTTGGAGCCAGCCTTCCATGGACTGAAAGCTCTGAAACTATGAGTCAAAAATAAATCTTTCTTCCTTTAAGCTGTGGGTGTCAAGTATTTCGTCCCAGCAATGAAAAGGTATAGCTGTAACTCTGATTTCTGAAATTTGGTCTTTTTTGCCTTTGTCATATACTTAACCCCAGGCTGCTGGTAACCTGGGGGCCAGGCAGGCCATGTCAGCCAGAGAACTCCCAAGGCCCCAAGCCTGTGTCCGAGCCCAGGGCTGGGACCTTCCCTTACATGTAAGTCATTGGTCCTATGGACTCCTTTGGCAGACGTTGTCACCTCCTCTCCTGACTTGTGCAGACTTTCCTTTCCTTCAGGACACACATCACTTTTCCTCTTCTTCTCAGGCTTTGTAAAGTCTTTGAGTTTGAGATTCCAATTTTACCACCTTTGTCTTTTGTATCTCCTGGGGCTGCTAATTGCTACCAGGACGTGATTTCTTGGGGCCCTTTCCAAATCACACTTTCGCAGGGAGGACATCCAGCCTGAGTGAGCAGCAGGCAGTGCCCAGGGCTGCAGAAAGAAGGCACTAGTATGCCCCTGGTTGCTCTGGAAAGCCCCCTTTACCCCCACTCTGCCCTGCTGTCTTGGCCTACGAACAGGCCAGCTGCAGACACATCACTGGCAGAACCACATTTTAGCTCATTGCACCGAGTCACGTGTTTTATGATAGAATTTTGAGAAATGTACAACTGGTCTGTACCCCAGTTCCCTGCTGCTGTTGTTGAAGACAGGAGGGCAGACAGGGCTTGATGGGAAGGCTAAGACAAATGTATTTATGAATATTCTTCCATATTTAGAAATACCTTCTTTGTACATATATGCATGTAAATAATCTACTTATAAGAATGATATATCTATAAAGCAAATGTATTCTAGAAGAATAAGATCAGGTGAGGGTGATGTTCCTTCTAGATCTACTTCAATGTTTAACCTCCCATTTGGCTTCAAATCTTTCATCACAAACAGTGGTGTTTGGCTCCATCGAGTGGTAGAAACGGGGATAACAGATAGAATTGAGGTGGAGGAGACCATCTCCTAAAAGCACATGGGACCGTTTCCCAGACAAAACATTTAGAGAGACAGTGTTCCCAGCTATGGAAGAGAAATGTCACCATAGGGACCACAGGAAGTACGCTTAATTGTCACTTGGGTTCATGACTCATCCTAAAGACCTCTTTGTTGTCGTCTTCCTGCTGTGAGTTAGGACAGGTGCTGAGGACATTGTCAGTTTATCCAGGAAAGTAGATGTGAGTAAGGGTCAGAACAATAGGAGTGATTTTCCTGCACCCTAGGGCTTGCTTGAGTGGATAAAGCTGCCTCACTGAGGCTTCTTCATCATTCATCCCCTCCTCAAGTCTGCATTTTCTCTGCCATTCATTGAGGTCGACACCCCCACCATTTATTTCCCTGGTATCCTAGGGAGGCCAGTGTGGACCTGTGCCGAGAGCCCTCCCCATAGACGACGAGGTGCCAGACACAGACTGAGAGGAGGGCAGAAGCCAGAGCAGAGAATGTGCCAGGAAGTCTGCAAGAGCAGACTATGAGAAGATTCCGTGAAAACTGGCCGCTAAAACCTCCTGTGCTTGAATGTTCATCAATGAGCATGTTGTGACATTGTCATCTTCAGAGTCCCAAAGACAGACCAAGCACAAAGTGAATGCTCTGTGTTGATTACTATTTGGTTCACCACTGGGGTCCATAAGGCAGAGTCAAGTGGTGAGACCCCAGAAAGAGCAGTGGGGTCTCAAAGCCAAAGAGAAAAGTCACCTTGTCAGGGGTTTCAGGGTTGGAACATTGGCCTCAGAGTTGAGTTTGCTGGCAGGTAACATACTGATTTACAGACTGTTTTCCTGGGGTGGCTTTGCTCTGGAAGGGGCCCATAGGGCAACAGTTGGTGTTCTTATACCTTCATACTCTGACAATCTCAGGGCTCCGGAAATTGCTGCTTGAAAATTTCTCAGCTTTCAGATCAGCCTAAGTCAACCTTGAGGAGTTGCCTGGCATACACCAATGACTCAGATCCTGCCAAATGAGTAAGGGAAGCCCATGGTGGCAAGATGTACACTCTTGTCTGAGTGTCTTAGGGGACACTTTTTCTGGTCAGGCACTGTTTTTGAAGAGCTGTTCCTGATCCCTAGAGAGTAGCCAAGAAAAATGTATTGTCCAAACAATGAATATTATTTAGCCTTGAGAAGGAATGAGATATTGATACATGCTACCTATGCTAAGTAAAGGAAGCCAGCCACAGAAGACCATGTCACATATGCTTCCATTTATGTAAAATGTCCAAAATAGACAAATCCATAGAGACAGAAAGCAGATGAGTGGTTGGCTGGGATTGGGGGTGGGGTGGAGGCAGAAAAATGGGAAATCACTGTTCTTGCATTCTGAATTTATTTTGGGAGCAACAAGAATGTTCTAAAATTAGATTGGAAGGATGGTTGTATAGCTCTGTGAATATTCTACAAGCTAACCAAATTCTACATTTTAAAGGGTAAGTATTATGGTATGTGAATTGTATCACAAAAAAACTACTAAAAATATCAAAATCTGCAAGGTAAAAAGAGAGGAAAAAAGGACTAGTCTTCCTGCTTCAGTTCAGAGATGGGAAGGCTGACACCAGAAGGGCCAGGCTTGGCCTCTAGGGCCTGGGCTTCCAGGGAGCTGGGGAACCCCCAAGATCTGGGAACCTCCAACCCTGGGGAGGATGGGCATTGCATGCTGGGAAAGGACTTGGTATACTTTCAAATGAGTGCTTTTTGTTTTCTTGTGGCACTGCTCCCCTGCTCCCTTTAAATTAAATTACATTAAATTTATTTTATTTTAAGAGAGGGTCTTGGTAAGTCACTAAGTTGTCCAGGCTCAGCTCTGACTTGTGATCCTTGTGCCTCAGCCTCCAGTAGTGCTGGGATTATAGGCAAATAGCTATTTTTAAACCGATCTTTTAAATATTTATTTTGTGGTAGTAGAAAGAAGAATTTCATGTAAGTCAAACTGTATATAGACCACCCTTTCTACCCTTCAGTGACATACTAAGGTAGTTGCAATCTAGATAAAATCCAAGTGACAAACAATCCCTCATTAGCAGTTAGAAAATACTATACTGTGCACTGTGTACCTGCGTCTTAAAATGAGCAGAAGGAACATTTATCTTTCCTCCACTGCTCACCTTTGTGGGCACAAGATGTCCATGTGTAGTGTGGCACAGGCACTTGGCACAGCCCTCTCTGTATTCCAGGAACATGTGCCCCCCTTTTAGAACTGCTCCCCGGATGGCCAACCCTCAGTGGGAATAAGGCTCTACCCACTCTGCTTGGGGTCTTCCTGGCTGCAGAGCTGAAAGCCATGAACTGCTGTAGTGAACCATCTTCAGGTGGGAAAAAATTGGCCCCCCCCAGGAGACTTTGCTCAGCATTTGTGAAGAAAGGGCCACATTGTACCTTGGGAGCCTGCCACCTGCTCATGACTGTCCTCTCTCCTGCTTGCCTAGGGGACACAGTGATTGAATCTTGGGCAGACCACTTTGCCCAAGCAGCAGAAGGAACCTAATTCATGGCTCTTCTACCCAGAAGGTTCTTTTTTACCTCTGCTCCCAGCCTGTTTGTCTCTGTTACCCACAGGCCACAGAAATATCAGTTCTATGCCATGTGGCAGAAATCAGGGGTGTGGTTCTCTGAAGGGCTCAGACCTCCAGTAAGACTTTGATTTGTGTAAGCAGGAGAAGATTTCAGGCTGAGGAGGGGGATCCTTTACTTGAGGGCTGAAGGTTGGTGAGCAGGATTATCTAGGTATTGTCAGAAAGAAAGAGTGATAAGAAAGAAACCAGGGACTTGTTTCTGACAGAGACAAGTCAGAGAGGAGTTCTCACATTTCTGTCACAAAACTAAGCAAACAAAGATTAAGCAAACATATATGTTGAAGGGCAGTCTGATGTCTTTTTTGGCAGTTTACTTTTTGCTCATTGATATTTCTCATGGAATTAGTGGCAGTTACCTTTTTTATGTGCCCTGAGAGATGGAGGAGTGCAATGATTAGCAACACGGCCTGCTCTGATTCAGCTAATTGCCTCTGAAGGACTTTGGTCAGGTTACTAAACTCTCTATGCCTCAGTTTCCCACGTGTAAATGCCAATAGTAATACACCTCTTAGAGTTGTTGTGAAGGTTATATGTTAGTGCACGCAAAGCCCGTAAGGCAAGATCTGTCCTACAGAGATGCTGTGGGGAAAGAGGATCCTTGCTTCTTTATGAGGATATCGTAGTTAGTTCTGGGTCACTGGCCCAGTGTCCTGGCCTCCTGTGGCCACGTCACTCAGCTAGGGTTACCAGGAAGCCTCTCCTTAGCGGGTAAACAGATCAAATGGCCAGGAAGGAATTCAGACCTCTGAATGTGCTTCAGTGCCCCAGAATGCAAGAGGGGTGGGAAGAAGTCAAGTCACAGTTCTGCTGTTATTGTGAAGGGCAGAAGCACAGGTTTATGTAGGCGGAGTTTGATAACAATTTTTCTGGGCACAAAGATACGCAAATCTTATCTAAGTGCTTTTTAATACCTTGTTTAAACATATGAGTCACTGTTTCAAAGTAAAATGGAATGTTTGCTCAATATGGGTTCTGATCTTAATACTGTGCTATTCATTTTTTTCTCTAGAAAAAACATAAGGAGAGTGGGCTTTGACTTCTGTTCTGGATTTTCCCAGATTGTGTTCAAATCAACCCTTCCAAAGGCCATGTGTTCCCTGAGACAGACGTCATCATTGCTGGTGGCTGCCCTGTGTGTGGGCAGTGCTAGGAAATGTCATTCAGCCCATAGACTGGCAGTTCTCAGCTCTCATGTACTTTGGAGGACCAGAACAAGATGTCACAGTGAAGAGGCCTGGGTGACTGTGGGGACTGATTCACGGGAATATTTCACAAGCCATGACTGATACCACGGCCCTTGCACTTTCCACCCCCATAGAAACATGGCCCCAGCAAATCAGTCACCCCAGCTATTGGAAGGAATTGGCTAAACAAATAGTGAAAATTCTGCTTTGCTTTCCAACAAGCAGAAGACTAATCCTCTTATGGAAAAGCTCCATTTCAGGCAGGGCATGTTCTTCACATTAAACAAGAGCCAACAAATCAGAGGGGAAGGCAGGAGGGATGGGTATGTGTGCCCAGATGTGCTCATCTGAAGAACGAGGCTTCGTAGGCTATTTGTGCAAACCTCAGTGGCCACAGTGATGCAGGGGAAAAAGAACCCAAAGAGAAGGGCAGCTGCAAAAGAGGAAGAGGAGACCTCTTGAAGGTTGGTCCTCCTCCTAGCACCTGGATGCTGGAAAGCACTGCAGGGAGAGAGGCCAAGCTTTCTGCTCCACCTGGAGGAATGCATGTGTCCAGCGCACACTCCCCAGCCCCTCTGGGACCCAGCTGAGGAAGGGTGAGATGGAGGCTTTTCTCATTGCTGAGACAAAATACCTGACCCCTAAAGTTAAAGGGAAAATATTTACTCATCTCACAGTTTGCAGACATTTCAGTCTGTAATCTGCTGGCTTCAAGGCAGGATGTCCTGGCAGAGGGTCATCACAGAGTAGAACCACTTCACGGCAAGCAGAAGACAGCAAAAGCAAGCAAGCAAGAGACCTTAACAGCATCTTGCTGCCCTTTCATCTTATCCAGGCTACTCAGGGCGGGTGGCACTAACACCCTTTATCCAGTGCCTTTAAACCGATTGTACCACGAAGCAGTTCCAGTGTAGCATACTTTAGACACAGCCACGTCTGAAAAAGCCCCACCTGTGACTGCAAGAGGCTTTGTGGGGGCATCTAGACACAGCCGTAATGAGGATTGCTTGGCGTGTAGAAGGGGTGTTAAAGGGTCGGGCCAGCAGAGAACAAGGTCCATGCCTCTCTCCTGGGGTCTGCCTGGCTCTGGGAGCCTGTCAAGATGCGTCAGGAGCATCAGCTCCTGGGCACAGGTAGCCCTCACCCAGAGTGAGGAAAAGGGAGGGAAACATGCCTGGGTCACTGTGTTACGCTGGCCTAGCCTACTCTCATTAGCTTACAGACAGGAACTGGAACAGAGGCTGGGGAGCAGGCCCAGGGAGGCAGGGTCAGAGGTAGGAGCCCTTGAAGGCCTCAGGGGAACCGGGCACTTGGAAGCCTTTGGAGCCAGTGGGATGTCTTTGCCTGCGAGAGGAAGATGAGAGGGAGTGTCTTGCCCTAGCTCCCCACTGGAGAGGGTTGACTCCAGGGCCTTACTGGCAAGGGCAGCTGTGAAAGGAGCCTGATGCTCCACCAACATGCTGTCTCAGGACCCTCATTCCTTCCCTCTCCTTGGGGTCCATGGGTGTCTTTGGTCATAGGAAATGCAGCGTGTGGCCACCATACCTTAGACAGTCCCAGCCTTCTAGAAACATAGGAGACCTGTGTGGACAGCCTGCTTGCAAAACACTTGGCCTTGGAGGGCCATGGATGTGATGTTCCAGAGGTGCGCTGAGCTCCTGAGGGGTTGAGGGTAGTCAGGGCTGCCTTTGGGGCACGTGCTGTCCCACACTCTCCCACCCTCCTTCTCAGTATCCACACTCTGCCTCCTCTTCCTCGAGGTGCCCTCTCTTCCTACCCTGTCTTCTCTGTTCCCCAGGACCAAAGGTTCAGATGGCATTTCAGCTTCCCAAGGAAGCAGGCAGCTATGAGTCAGGTTACACATGTGACAAATCCTTGCCTCATGAGGCTGCCTCGAGGGGTGCCCACAGTGGCACCCCAGACTGCCTTCACTGGAGGTGCTTGTTAACCAGAGTGCTGAGCTCTGCCCAGACCCACTGGAACCAAATGCCTGAGGAGAAGATCTGGGAAGGTGAAGTCTTAGCAACCTGAGAAACGTTGGGCCCAGATTATGTGTGGAGAACCCCATACCTGCCACTCGCTCTTCTTGCTGTGAATCCTGTCCCTGCCCATCATCTGCCAGCAACCTGACTTTGGGGAGGTAGCGTCTCCAGTGTCAGTCTCCTCTTCACTAGCATCTACCTCAGGGCCCTTTTGAGGGCCAAGTGAGACAGGGCAAGCCCAGGGGAAGTGAGGGAAGTGTGAACAGGGGTTACTAGGTGAGCTTATGGAGCAACAGTGTTCATGGGCTGGCAGAAAAGTTTTTCTGTGTATACAAAGTGGATTCTGCCTCCCTTCTGTAAGAGACAGCACCTATATCAACCAACACCCAAAGGGCAACTTTAGAAAAGTGGTGAAGTGGCACAAGGCAGCCTAAACACTCGGCCTCAACCCCTCATGAAGTAGACCAGGTGGAAGGGAGGCTGACCTCCTGCAGCCCGACCTGCAAAGGGGATGCCCAGAGCCCTCCTGGCTCGGGCCTCCTCTTCTCTCCCACCCCTACTCCAGGATCCCTTCCTTCTTTTCCTCCTCTTTTCCCTACCCTTTTCCTCTTCCTTTTAAAACTATATTAAACACTCCCCCAGATAGACCCACTCAGGATTTTTTTTTGCATGCTGTGCCCTGTTCCTTCTGTAAGCCACTCTTTGGAGTTAGTCTGTTCAGTTCAAGGTGAAGAAGATTTAAACTCAGGCTATTTATAATTGCCTTGATAAGCCTAGCGTTAGTTTCAAAGCAGTCACACCAGATGTTGACTTGAAAGTTGAGAGGAAGACAAGCATTATTATAAATTAATGTTGCCAGTGATTAATATTTGATATTTTTAATACACACTCATCTCTGAGGGAAAAGTCCTCTTTAATGAATGCGGCTGGAATGTGCACACTCTTCTCACAGTTGCAGGAGTACTGTCTGATGGGGAAAATAAGCGGAACTGGAAGTCTGAGTCTCTGGGTTGGGAGGGCCAGGACTTTTCAAACTAGAACTGTTGGGGGTGAGCATCCTGCACTGAACCTCCTTGTCCTTCTGGTTCTGGTCCAGTCTGGAGAACCCAGTGGATGGCGCCACCATGTCCTGCGAACCTGAGACTTTTCTTTAGTCTGTGCTTTACTAGGGAGGCAAGTGGCTCATAGCCGGAGCTGTTATTGAAGGGAGCTTGCTTCTTGTATAGGGAGATGTTGCCCTGAGAGTGCAGGGTTGCCCTGTCTTATTTTGTCTGCACAAAATAAAAAATAAACAACTGCTCTTATTTCAAAGTTATGTGTTTTCTGAAAAATCTATGATTCATGTATCTTGGTAGATGGCAAATCCTGGCCACCCTGGGCCTGGGTTCCTTCTGTGGAAATAAGAGGTGATTTGTCTCTGTTAGATAAGTCTGAACTTATCATTTGTTAGAGTCTCCACTATTCCACCATCTGGTGGTTGGGCTGGGGTTAGAGTCTGACCTGCTGAATGATGTAGGCTTGCATTAATGATGCTAAAAGAGAGGAAGGAATAAAGTAATGAAAGAAGGAAGAAAAAGAAGGGAAGAAAAAATTGCAAGTAAATTAAATTCTTTGTATATTTTTAATATTTAATTTAAAGTTAGATTTTTTTGTTTCTTGAGACCAAGTCTCACTTTGTAGTATAGGCTGGCCTTGAACTCACTATTTAACACAAATTGGCCTTGAACTCATAGTAATCCTCTTGCCTCAGCCTCCCAAGTGCTGGGATTACAGGCATGAGCCACCACACCTGTGTTTAGATTTCAGAACACAATCATTTAAGGTTGTATAAAGTTACACACTTGCTCCATAGCTTAGTGAAAACAGAGACAATTTGTAGTCTTTGCCTGGTGACTTTCATCGCACTGCCATTATATTCTCCTTTATTACCCATCTGGTTCCATGGGCATTTGAGCCCTTTCCTCCTGCCAGGGTCACTGGGTCTCAGAATTCTCACCTAAGTGAGGCCCAAGCAGGCTGTAATAGAAGGATTATGGGTTTTGAGGTGGCACTGGTGCTGGGTTGAAATTTGTGATCTGGGAATTGGGTGAGTGACTTGATTTCTCTTTTCTCAGTTGTAAAATATGGATAATAACAAGTATGCTGTGTGCTTTTGGTAACGACTAGAAAAGAGGAGCTTAGTAATCTATCGAGAGCCTGCTGTCTTCCAGGTGTCTTACATGGCTTCCCCGATTATCATAAAACCCTATAAAGTGGAAGAGGTTTACAGAGATGAGGGTGAAGCTGAGAGAACTGACTGCCACAAAGGTAAGGATAGAGCTAGAAGATGAGGTACACACTGGGTTCTCAGGGATTGTTGATAAAATCTTCTCTAGTTCAGAAAGCCCCACAAATTAGGCCCTGTGCCTTTCCCTTTTACAATGATATGGGCCTCGGAGACCACGTCAGGATGGGTCAGTTTTTCATGTGTTCAAACAACAGATATGATGCATGAAGCTGTCCAGATTTTATATTCTAAAGGGACACTTTTCATTTATTATATTATGACTTATGATATTTGGTTTACAAGAACCTATTTCTCTTTACTTATAAGTAAACTTTAACATTTATTGTGTTACATATAAACGTTACCACTTTAACCCATTGTAAGTGTACAATCCAGAGGTACCAAGTACACTCCCATCGCTGTGCAAATCATCACTGCCATCCACCTCCAACTCTCCTCATCTTCTGAATCCGAAACTTTGTACTTACTAAACAATATGTCCCTATTCTCCCCCTGTCCCCAAATCCTGGAAACCATCAATCTTGTCTCTACCTCTGAGTCTCACTACTCTAGATCCCTTGTATAGGTGGAATCATGTGATATTTAGAAAGTTTTTTTAAGTCACAGGTATCAGATATTTTGCAAGCAAGTGGAAAGTGATTAATACATCCCTGCATGTATGAAACAATCCTTCATGACCCGAATATGTACAGCCAGTGATAATGCTGTCTTGTCCTGCAGAGGCCTTGAGTCTCCCTGTTCATCTTTCTTACCCACTTTTTGCACTGTCTATTTTAGCTACAGTATGTAGGTGCAGAGTGGGGAGGTGGGGTGCAGCTAGGAAGGGCCTGTTTCCTGTTAAAGGCTTTCTACTCTATCTTTCCTCTCTCCTGCTCCATTTTTCTTCTGTCTTCATCTCCCTACCTGAATAACAGCCTGAAATGAGATTTGGGGTCTGTTTTTTGGCTCTACTTCCTGCAACCTGAGCTGCTTTAATTGCTTGTTTCCCTTGGAGCAGCAGCTACCTAGGCTATGTGTTATTTGTTCTGTCACCATTTGGTTTCCACCCTTTCCCTTCTGGACATGATGGTGACATGTGTCAGGTTTTTATTTGGAAATGTGTTTAGATTATCTTAATCTTTAGGACTTTTAAATTTAGAAGAAATTCTAAACTTTTAACAAAACTACAAAGAGCCTCCACATACCCTCATCCAAACACCCCAAAGGTTGACATCTTACCACATTTGCATGATCTCTGTTACCCCAATATATATCCCTATATTTATTTTTATTGTTATGTTTTAGAATACTGTACTCTTATTTCAGTATTCCCCTCCAAATCAAGGACATTTTCATATAAATACAAAATAAAAATCATTACACATATTAGCCAGAAAATTAACATCAACAATACAATATAATGCAGTACAATCCAACCCAACACAACCCAACCCAACCCAACCCAACCCAACCCAACCCAACCCAATCCAGTCCAGTACAATATAACACAATATAGTATAATCTTATCTGGAGACTCTTTTTCACCAGTTGTCCTAATAATGCTCTTTAGAGCAGTAGGAACAATTACTTAGGTTTTTTTCTTTTCTGTGTGGATTTTTGAGATAGGAACTCACTCTGTAGTGGCTGGACTTGAACTCACTATGTAACCCAGGCTGGCCTCCAAACTCCTGTAATCCTCCTGCTTCAGCCCCTAAGGGATGAGATTGCAAGTGTGTGCCACTATGCCCAGTTTAGGCTTGTTTCTTGACATGCAAGAAAGCGGAGGAGAGAGCTGTGGAGAGAAGCTGAGGAGGCCAGCAGGCCTGGGGGCTCCTGCAGACGGCATCTCAGTAGAGGATTTGCAGCTGCATCTTGGTCATGAAGGCGAGGCCTGTGGTCTCCACCTGCTGCTCCACACAGGCCTTCAGCCTCTTCCCTCCACTCCACATCTGCTTCTACTTCTTTTTTGTGGTATTGGGGAATGAACCCAGGGCCTTCTCACTGAGATACATCTCAGCTCTTTTTAAAATTTTGAGGCAGGGTTTAGCTAAGTTGCCCAGGCTGGACTTGCTCCCAAAGTGCTAGGGTTACAGGGGTACATTATCACACCTACCTAGACCTCTCTGAGAAGGATGTCAGGAAAGTAATCCCGGTGAGAAAGCTTTCTCTTAGCTGCATGCTCTGGAACAAATATTCTAGAATCACACTCCCTGAGTTTGAAGAGTGTATTTGTCTTACAGTTTTGGAGATTTCAGTCTTCAGCAAAAATACTCACCTCTCATTGGCACATGGGAAAAAGAGGAAAGAAAGAGATAGGGCTCCACAGTTCTCTTCAGGGCATGCGCTAGTGACCTTAAGACCACCAACTAGATGGCACCTTTATGTTCCACTATCTCCCAATAGCACCAAGCTAGGGGACAATCCCTCAACATGGGTCTTTAGGGGATACTCCAAATCCAAACTGGATGGCTCTAGTCCTGGGAGGAGCAGTCTCTCTACAAGCAATGCCCAGATCCAGAGCATCAAGAAAATAGGAAAAAAAAAAAAAAAAGAAAATCTAGTCAATACACCAGCTTATCTTTGGACTAAGTGCTCTACCCTCCTTGGCAGAGTCAAGGGCTGTATCCTGCTTGCCCCCAGCACCTTCTCCATAAGTCAGTTGTCTTGTATGCTTCCTCCTATCTACCTCTCTTTATCTATTATCAAACAAACTTCACCACTCTTCTCTCCCATATCCTCTCCTGTAGTCAGGGTGATCCTTTCTCCCAAAAGGCCCTGGAAATTCCAGGATGCACTGGGAAGACATTGCCAGGGTTCATGTTGCTTATTGCAAACAAATTAAAGTACAAGATTCTGAGAGCTGTTCTTCAAATATTCTGCTGAATGCAGCAGGCAGACAAATTTCCACACAGAGATCACCTTGGGGAGTGGGAAAGATAGGAGGTAAGGATGGTTGATAAGATGGCTTTTCAAAAATGTGCAGGACAGTTCTCAGAGATGCTGTCAGGGTTTCCACTGTCCTGAAGAACTTTAAATGATATAGAGAACAAGAAAGGAACGGCTGCTTGTATGCACTGGTGATTCACACCAGTGACATGAACTTGAAAATCCCACATTTTGCAGATAAGTAAACTAGACAGGGGAATGTGATGACTCATTGAAGTTTACACAACTGGAGTCATTTATGACTCATATTTGTAGAAGTCCCAGCATTTGATATTCTTATCTTTGGACCTCACATAACCCTACCAGTGTCATTGTCTACCCCATGGAAGAGTAAATGGAGGCACACAGAAATAAGTTAATTTTCTCATAGATGATCCAGGATTCAAGCTCAAGATTGTCATAGCTGTGCTTCCCAGAAGCCACCCTCCCCTTTTTACCAGGTCCTTTGCAGTGGGTGGGGGATAGGGGTGAGATAGGGACTGTGGGTTCCTTTGGATTTCCTTCTATTAGACCAAATCTGTCTAATACCTGACTGTGGGAGCCATAGGAATAGTGTTATGGTTTATAACTAGATGTCACCTCAAAGACTCCTGCGCCCATAAGGAGGGCTTTTGAAAGGTGATTGATTTATAGGGATATTACAGCTAAATGTGGTGTTAGGAAGTGGGGCCTGGTCTGAAGAGGTGGGTCACTGGGGGTGTGATCTGGAAGGGAATGTCTCAGTCCCTCATTCAACTATCCTTGTTCTCTGCTTTTCTGACCACCATGAGGTGAGCCACTTTGCTTCACCTAGGCCCTTCTATCACATCTTCCTGCCTTGGAGCTGGCCAACTATGGACTAAAAATATGAGCTGGATCTAATAATTATGCACTGTAAACATGTACTAATAAAAATAAAAATCAAGAATAAAATAAAATAAAAACATGTGCAAAAATAAATCTGTCCCCCTTTATGTTGGGGGTGATAGATGTTTGTCCTAACAATGAGAAAAGTGACAAAGGCAGATTTAGAATCAGGATCTACTGAGGTGCTTGCTGAAGGCCAAAGGAATACAGAATGAGGAGTAGAAGAAGGTAGTTAAAAATGCCAGTTACAATGCTTCTTGTGGGCAACCAGCCTGGGCCAGGAGAAATATCCAGGCATGCTCTGCACACCTGCCACCACTGGGACACTTGCCTCTTTCAGGTAACCAGTGCAGGCTGGAAGAAACAGCCAGACACACCCTTGAGTACCTGCCACCATTGGCAGAGTTCCAGTGTAGCACACAGGCCAGGAGGAGAAGCAGCCCCACCCCTGCACACCCTAGCCATCATAGAAGTCTTGGTATAGCTATGTGGGTCTGGAGAAGCCCACTCTGCACTCCACCACCTCCCTGGGAACCTGGGTTCAGAGAAACCCAGATGCCTAGCCCATTTCCCTACACTGTGGACGGGTGGCCAATGCAGGAAGTGCCTGGGACCCCACAACTGGCTCATCTGGAGGAACTCAGGAAAATGTCAAGATGAAGGAGCAAAAGGCAATCTCAGACCTCCAACCCACACAGAATAAGTCTGGGAGACATAGACATGGAACAAATGGATGTCATACACCTGAAATTTATGAAAGGATAGAACTAAAGTAAAGAAATAACTTCATGAGGCTGTAAAGGTAATTGGCTCAGAAATAATACATCAGATCAAAGAAGAAATCACAAACATAATGAAAGACTTGCTAAGAACATCTAAATAAGATATAGATAAAAAAGAGGAGCATAGGAAAATGATGGAAACCTTGAATGAACAATATAGGAAGGAATTATAATGCATGGAACAGATTCAAAGGGATATCCATGAAATTAAATACTCCACTGAAAGCTGGCAAAACTGCTTGAGAGAAACTGAAGATAGACTTTCAGACCTTGAAACAGGATTTCAGCTAGTAATTGTGAAAGAAAAGATCTTTTAAAAATAATAAGGAACCAGGAAACAACAATTCAACTGCTTCAAGATGACACAAAAATAATTTAAGAATCATATGTGTCAGCAAAAAAGCAGGGATCAACACAAATGATATAAAAAGACTATTTACAGAAGTAATAGCTGGAAACTTGCTAACATGGGAAAAGGAACTGACATACAGATAAGTAAGGCATATAGAACTCCAATTAGCTATAACCAAATTAAATCTCCACCTAGAATTATAATAATCTAGATTGCAGAAATTCAGCACAAGAACAGAATATTAAAGACTGTTAGAGAAAAGAAACAGATAACCTCTGAAGGAAAACCAATCAGAATCATGGCAGATTTCTCAACACAAACCATCAAGTCAAGAAGAGCTTAGAGTAAAGTGTTTCAAGTCCTAAAAGAAAACAATTTCCAACCCAGATTGATGTACCCTGCAAAACTCTTTCAAAATTAATGAAGAAATATGATATTTCCATGATAAAGAACAACTGAAGGAATTCGTGACCACCAAGCCAGCCCTACAAAGAATGCTGAAGGATATTCCTGAGAGAGATAAAGATGACCACAGTTCCAGGAACAGTGGCAGAGGGGGATCAGTGAGCAGGTCAGGCAATTGAATGGAGGGGAAAAATGGGGGCCAAATAGCAGGATGATAGCATGGCAGAGATGAGCCAATGCATGCCAGTTGTAACCATTAATGCAGATGGCTTCAATTCAGCAATAAAAGGAAACACAGGGACTGTGAATCAAGAAACAAGATCCATCAATATATTGTATACAAGGACACATTTAACTTGAAAGGAAATTCCTAGACTGAAAGTTGAAAGGAGAGAAAACAATATTCCAAGCAACAGGAAACCAGAAAAAGCAGGGGTAGCTTGCTCATCAACTGCAGAATGGACACAAAACATGAAATATTTTTATACAATGTAAAGCTACTCAGCTATAAAGAAGGATAATCTTGAGGCTCTTCAAGGTAAATGGATGCAACTCAAGATTACATTCATGGGTGAAATGATTTGGACTTATACAAGTGAACATCATGTTGTCTCCCTAGCATTTAAAAAAAAAGCTGGAAGGAGTTAGTGGAATCCAAAATATACAGTGGATATTGTGAAAGTGATAGAGGAGGAAACATCTAAAAAGGAAGGTGAAAATCATCATTAATTTCCTGTTATCTTGTTTTGAACTCCTGTTGTTTTCATTGTTTTGTTTGGTATGGCTTTATTCTGTCTTTTTTTGTTTGATTTTATTATTATATTATGGTATTGGCAGCTATTTTGAAGACAGCAAGATATAATATGGTAGCCATTGTTGATTTTCTATTATCTTGTTTTGAAGTCCTGTATCACTTTCATTGTTCTGTTCTGATTGGATTTATTCTATCTTATTTTCTTTGGTTTTATTCTCTTTAAAGTAAAATTTTAAAAAAATGCCAACTATAGATGTGTGACCAGTAACAGAAATGAAGATTGTACTTGTTGTATTTCTTCCCTGTTTTGTTTATATGCTTGTGTGTATATTAAGAATATATATTTCTTTCTTTGTTACATAATGTTGATAGACAACATCAGTTCTTACGTGTTGTTAAATCTGTAAGTTTTAAGATATGTAATGTTAGGATAAGAATGAACATCACTCAAAGGAAAACTGCCTTCTGTTCTGGAGTAGGAATGAATGTGTCTCCAACAGGATAGTTATATCATGTTAGTTGTAACTACAAACTTGGTAATGATTTTGGAGATTTAAGTATAGTTTAAGGAGATGTGTCTTGTTGTCAAGTTGACAAGGAGTGGATAGTGATTGTTAATTGTGATACATCAACTTGATGTATCAACTAGTAAGAACTGCCTAGTGGATTAGTACATCTCTGGAGTGTCTGAATGATTGACATGTAGGCTACAAACTGAGAAGGAAAGACCAACCAGTGTAGGAGGCACCAACCAATAGCCTTGTACCCTGGATTGAATAAAAAGGGAAAGAAAAAGGAAATCTTTCTCTTTCTTTTCTTCAGAGGAGCTCCAGATTTTGCCATTGTCTTTGGACATTGGCCCTCAGTTCCTTCAGGCTTTCCATGCAGATTCTTCATCCTTCCAGCATCAACCCTTTCGCTTTCTGACACAGACTTGCACTGGATTTTGCAGTGAGATCCAGACCTCTGAGCTTTGGCTGTATCCTTCAGCTCTTGAACACATAGTCATTGTACATTCTCCCACCTCTGATTCTGCAGATGGTCATCGGTACTGTTCCTTTTCTGATTCTGTAAACCTATCAGTATAAACACACACACACACACACACACACACACACGAGTATAGTAAATCTATTCCTGTAATATAGATTTAGATGACAGCTGTTTTTGTGTGTCCAGCGCAAACACATTGAAGTTACTCAAGAAACTGACTTGAGCTGGCTTTGATGGCATTTATATCTGAGTGGAAATCACAAGCTTGAGTCAAGGTGGAGGTACCCCTGGGTTCTGAGTTGTTTTGGCTGTTTTGTGGATCAGTACTCATCAATGGTTCCCCTCCCACCTGCCTGCAACAAATGTACTCAAGGAGCATTTCTTTAAGCAGATTAATGAATGGATGCCCTGGAGAAGTAGCAGGAAATATCTACACAATGTTCTGCAGGTAAAGAGACAGAGCCTCAGAGAAGTTTGCCTGTAAGGAGGACACAGTTTGAAACTGTCCAGAGAATCCCGCTAACCTGCACATGGCACTGCAGCCCAGATCTGTTTCTAGTTCACTCCTCCCAACTTCTGGGCACTATTTGGGACAATCACACCCTGTGCAGTGTCTAGACTGAAGTTTAGACTGAAGGAGTTGTTTCCAACTGGTACCAAGTAGCCAGCAATAAAATCTTATCATGGTTTTAGAAAATTTTTTTTGAACTTTTCAGCCTGTCTCAGTGGATTGGCTCCCTGGCACTCTATGCTCTCTGGGGTGAGGTCCCTGCATGCACTTTAAGGCTGCTTGAATGATGTGAATTGTGTGAGCAAACACAGAGCAGCCAGAACTAAGGGATCTTTGTTTCTGAGGGTCACCTTCCAGAAGGAGAGGTGGTTGCATTTGATGCCCAGGGATGTTGTCGAGGAGAGGTTGTTATCCAGGTCAGGCTGGGCCATTGGTTACCTGCAGCAGAAGAGTGAAACCCTCTTCCTTCTTTCTGGAGGGCCAACCACAGTAGACCTAGCCCTAGATGTTACCCACAGAGCCCACTGCACAGTTGTGACTGTCCAACATGGTCTATCTCCTGAGACTCTCACAAATCAAATTCCAAGACTTCTCCTCTCAAAGGACCCAATGTATCCAGATCTATTGCACACTCACCTTTACCTGCCCCAGGATGCCCCTGCTTATACCCCACCAGGCCTCCCTCTCCAGGCAGAAGTCTTAGTAGGCAGCTGTCAGCCTATCTCCTGCACACCTGTGGTTCTGAAGGCCTTGTCCACCTCATTTTGACTTTTGTTCACCTGCCCTGATTTTCCAGTTCATAATTCTACTTTATACTTGAGTTATGATCTTCAACAGCTTGATGCCTCAGTTTTTGGTTTCCTCTTTGTGTTAACTCACTCTCCCTACAAGCTGGAGAAAACATTTGGTTTGTTTGGTCTGGACTCTATCTACTTAGCACATCTTTCTGGTGATACGTATTTCTTGGTACCTTTGAATGGGCTCCCCAACTCTTTCCATGTCTATTACATTCTCCTACTCTTCTTTGTATGGGACACATCTGCCTTCTGGATCAGTCCTCTCCAGTCCTCCCAAGTGCCAATGTCATCTGACATTTGTCCCTCATCTTTTCAACACACTTTGAATGTGGAACCAAGGGCATCTCTGGGGGTGTATGCTCCTCCATTATCTCACATGCTCTGCACTCTAAATCCTAATCCCTACTCACCAGGATGGCAGATTGAACAAGCACCTCTGCTTCAGATGTCACTTTGGGACTAGACTGATTCCTGCCAAGGATGAGGCCTGAACCAGGAGATTCCCAAACAAGGCAGGTTTCTGGCTTCCAGAAAGGTCAGGTCCAGGGGGTCAGGCTGGCAGGCAGCATAGGAATGGGGCCACTAGGAATAGGTCTCTTGTAGAGTAGAAAGCAGAGCACAAAACAGCTCCAAGTAGCAGCCCTACCAGAGCTGGTCAGATGTCCAGCCTGGAAGGAAACCACTTAGAGGGGCGGGGATGTGGGTTGACATTTCCCAGCTTTAAGATCAGGCAGCTTAGCCTTGAAATTTGAAGTCCCTGGAGTGGTAGACTTTGTGGCCTTTATCTGTGTGCATCTTAATTATTTTATGTGCTACCTCACAATGTTTGTAGAGTGGGTGCTCAGAAGATGGGGACTGTTTCTGAAGTCTGGGGGTCTAACCAGAGGGAACCCCAATCCTACTTAAAGTCTGCAAGGATGGACCCTGCTACAGCAGAGGTAGCTATGGTCAGGATGAGGTATCTCTTTGCAGTTCTTGCTCTCTTCCAGGGGCAGAGGGATCATCAGGTAATGTCAGACCCTTAGAGAGGGCATTGGATACATCATTTCTGAGTGGATTTGCTCCTGGTTTTCCAGCTGTCAGTCCCTCTGAGAAGTCTAGAGATAAGATGCTGCAGGTTCCAGAATGATTGCTTCCTGTCACTCATACCTTTGCATGTCAGGGCCTCTTCTTCTAAGTGTACCTTTTGGGACAGGGAGTCAGATGGGCAGCCTGGGGAGATGAAGGTGTGGTTTAATGGGATGTTGACCACAAGCCTGGGTGGGCACAGCAGGGTGGAGTGGCTTATGGAATGCAGACCTTCTCTCATCACGAATTCTCCCCACTCCCTCAGATGCCTCTGCACAGAGGGAAACTGCTGAGGTACATGCTGCAGGAGCCAGGGCAGGAGGGTGTTGGTGTTGGTGGTGGGTGCTGGAGGACTTTCTGAGAAAACACCAGGAAGCATTCAGTGTGAAGTGCTACAACTCTGGGGAGGTGGCTAGAGAGCCTTCGACCAATTGTCTGGGTGTGAGTGGCTCTGTGGCTTTTCTAGAAATCAATTCTCATTCCCTTGGTCCCTGCCTCCTCAGGCTTCTCTCCTTCAGGAATCATGCTACCTGTGGGCAGTGGGGGCCATCTCCCTGACCTGATAGCTTTACTGTGGGCCAGCAGACCTAGCAGAAGCAATGTTCTGGCCTTCAGGAATCCAGTGTCTCTGCTGGAAAATCCTGAGCTCAGATGATCTTGGTCACAGAATATCTCTGAGGGATATAAAATCAGTTGCTGTGACTTACACAGCTCTGCAGGTTCTCTAGGGAGTAGAATAGTGGAAACATGAGAAACATAAAGGAGAGACAAAGCTGGGGTCAGGTGGAGCCCTTACTCTCCTGATGGGATTAAAAAGCTGCTCAACCACTGTAGCATGTTTACTTACACACTCAAAAGGATGAGTGTTTAACAACTACTGCTAACAACCATTGCTTGGATTGTCTTGGGGCTAGGTGCTCTCTGGGCTGAAGCAACTCCTTCATGTGGCTTGCCCTGGGTTCTCTTTGTTTTGGGGACAGTCATGCCCCAGCTGGAAACTGTGTGGTCAGTTTCCAGCTTCAGTGCTTCCCCACAGTCAGTCTCCGATTCAACCTTGTACTTGCCTTCCCAGCCGGAGGAGCTGTGTCTTAGGCTGGGCTTAGCAGACTGAGATGGGGAGATAGAGCAAGCAGGTCCTCATTTTTCAGCTGCCCAGGACATGGCCATCTTCCTCTTCCTCCTGCAGACAGTCATTAGGACTCTTCCATTTCTGATCCTGTAAAGCTATCAACTAGCTACTTTATATAAACACACATGCATGCACGCACACACACATACACAGTATGTTAAATCTATTTCTCTAGCAAATCCTAACTAATATTTAGATTTAGATGCATTCGGTGTGAAGTACTACAACTTTGGGAAGATGGCCAGAGAGCTGTTGACCAGCAACCTGGGTGTGAGTGGCTCTGTGGCCTTTCCAAAAATCATCTCTCATGCCCTTGGACTAAATGCATACTGTACCTTCCAGGAAACAGGCAGGAGCACCTTTGTGCCCTCTTCTTTTCTGGAGCCAGTCTCTCTCTCGGCTGTCACTCTTGGCAGTAAACAGCCACCCTGTTTCCCCTTCTACGCGCTTGTTGCTGTATCTAGGTCATCTTTGCCTTCCCCACCCTAGTCTCAGCTCTGAAATGAGGGGAGAGGTAGCAAGGGGCAGGTGGTGCAGGAGAGCCATTGCCCACTTCCATGTCAAACCTGTTCTCGCCTTGGCAGAGGCTGGCCAGTCTCACTCCCTGCCAGGCAGGATTTCACTTGTGGTTCAACGTCTGTTTCAGAGCTGATGTCAGCAACTAGAGGGTGGTTGCAGGTCATGTATGGCTAACGAGTGAGGGCCAGAGATGAGGAACCTTCTCCAGTATCCTCTTTCTGTTTTCTGCTGCTCAACCTCCTAGGTCCTTGAGCAGAATGTGTAGGCTTAAAAAATGTTTGCCTCCCTCTGCCCTGCCTCTGTCCTCAGCGTGAGTACTCTGGGAAGTTTATGTGGGGATCCCACTCCAAATATTTACTGTGGTGCTTAATATGGGCTCCTTCAACCTCTGTGCACCCTCCATCTACTTCAGCAGTGGAGCCTGCCCCAACCCACCTGCATGCCCAGATCCACCCAGGAGGCAGTGAGTTACAGAGGCAGTAGAGTGCACTTTAACATTCCCAGCCTCCCTCTTGGACCCTGCCTCTTCACTCAACCTTCCCAGCTGGCCACAGACTGGGAAGGTTTGAAAGTCATGGGTCTATTTATAAAGTAGCAGCCGAAAATTAGGGAATTTAATTTGTTGTTGTCTCTACCCTGACTCAAGGTAAGTTATTATCTTTGCTGGGTCCTTTGTTTTCCTTTCTATAAAATGAAGCTCTGACAGGTCCGTGAGTGCTGGGAGAATAGTGAGGATTTGTGACCAACAAGGGGTAAACGTTTACCATGTTAGCTATTTGTTTCCTCAACAGTCCTATGTTGGTGGGGGCTCTTTTTATCTCCATTTCACAGGTTTTGAGAGGTGGGTTGTGCAGCAAAGAACATTTTGTTATTCCTTTTTCTTTTTTGTGGCATTGGAGTTGAGGCCAGGTATATTCTCATCCTTTTTATTTTGAGCGAGGATCTCACTAAGTCACTAAATTGCCCAGACTTGGCTTGAACTTGTGGTCCTTCTGCCTCAGCCTTCTGGAGTGCTGGGATTACGGGCTTGCAACACCACATCTAGCTTTATTAGACTTTTGAGTTTCACAGGCTATGGAGAAACTAGGCTGCTATTTCTATAGAGAAGGTCTAGTACCTAACATCACAGCCTTCAAGGCTGGCAGGAGTTTCAGTCCTGGCTGGCGCTTTTGAGTGGTGAGAAAACTCTGAGGACCTTCACTAATCCTGGGTCTGTGTTCCAGAAAATCACTGTTGCTTTGATTTATCCAAATTCTCCACCTTCCAGAACCTAAGCAATCCCCTGTCTGTACCATATGGCCCAGCAATGTGCAATGCTTCTTAGGCTGTGACACCATCACCGTCACCATAAATAGGGCAACTGGTTGCCATGGTCTCACATCACCTTTCCCCACAGACTCCCTAGCTGGCCCTTCTCTCCCCTGGGGAGGGTTCAGTAGGTGCTGGGGGTTGTTGCCAGCAGCCAGCTGTATGGTGTCCCCTCTCCCTTTTCTCCCTCCTGTGCAGGCTCTTAGAGCCCACCTGACAACTTTCCCAGGCCCAGGTTTCCATATGCCCCATCCTGTTTCACGTGAACCCCACTTAGAATTCTGTTTGTCTGCTCCAGTAGTTCACACAACCCCTCACACATCCTGGCTACGGCTGTTGTACCTCTACTACCTGCTCCTTTTTGCCTGTACACATCTCTCCCAAATCTCCAGGGCACATTTTTTTTCCTTCCTTCCATCTCCACTCAGTGTCACTTTATCAAGCAGGCTTTCTCTTACACCATTGCTCTTATCCTGATATATTTTTCTTCAGAGGCCCCATTGCCATTGGGCGTGTGCTATATTTCTTTTTAAAATGTGTTGTTTGTGCCTCCCAGTGGAATTAAAGGAAGCGTCCCTAGGTTCTCCCATTTACCCTTCCAGTGTCACTGTCAATGGTGTGGTAGTGACCTGTAGAGGGGGCTGCCATGCCATCCTAAACACACGCAGCTCCCTGCTACCTGGACCCAGCAAGGACATCCTCAACACCCAGCATGCCATTGGAGCCACACAAGGCCAGGATGGTCAGGTGAGGACAGGACCTCATCTTAGTCTTGGGGATAGATCCCCTGAAGTGAAGGCCCTTTGCTCATGGAAGAAATGACAAAGAGGAATGCTGAGGAAGCCCACTTCCCACCAGAAGCTAGAGTTCGTAGGAGGTCTTCATAGTAGCCTATTCACTTCAGCTCATCTTTGCTATGGGAAACGCCTGCTTCGTGGAGTGACTGCAACCTTGTTCCTGGCCCTGGATCACTGCTATATCCCATTTCTCATCTATTCACCAGTCTATCTCTCCTTCCCTGCCAACCAAGAGTTCCCAGGGCCCCTGTGGTCTCTGGCTGGGCCTGGAGGTGATTTATGGAGGCAAACACCTCTTTGTCTCATGCTGGAGTCTGTCCTTGGGTAGCTGACAGCTGGTCCCCTTGGTGTGATTTTATTGAGGACCATGTCAGCAGGCCTCCTCCTGAGAGCCTTCCTGAGGACCTCAGAAAAGGCATCCCCCCTC
Source organism: Hydrochoerus hydrochaeris (assembly GCA_004027455.1). Taxonomy (NCBI): domain Eukaryota; kingdom Metazoa; phylum Chordata; class Mammalia; order Rodentia; family Hydrochaeridae; genus Hydrochoerus; species Hydrochoerus hydrochaeris. The sequence continues at coordinate 197,063 of PVLA01002825.1, forward strand.
TCCCTTGTGACATATGGTGCAGAAGAAGGAGTTCTGTGCTGTTGACCTGGGCCTGTTCATGTTGGTGATGGCCCTCACCCTTTCCTGCTTCCTTAGTTTTTGATCTGGACTGCAGGAACCCGATCAGCGTGCCCACTGTTGTCTTTGTGATGCAAGGCATAAAGTATCCATTGCTGTCCTTTGCCTATAGGTATGAGACTCAGGAGAGGTTGCCCTGGCTCCTCCTAGCAATCCCCTCCCCCCTTCTCCTGGTGGCCTGGTCCTGGTGATAGGAAGTGGCTTGGGTAGATGGAGAATGCAGGGGATATATTAGACTGACTAGCCCTTTTGACTGGGGCCATGGTACCCTTGGGCTTTATTTGTGGCCACGATAGACTCATCCTGGGAGACTGGGGAGTGGGAAGGACAGAGCACTGAAGGTTGAAGGAGGAGAGTCAGTGGGACCATGACTGCCTGTGGGAGTCTCTATCTACTGCTCAAGATTTTACTGGGGATCTAGGTCTCTGTTCAGGCTGTCCTCGGCTATCCTGCCTCAGGGCCCTAGGCCTACTCTGATCAGTCATCAGAGCAGTGGGTTCTGAGAGCAGGATGGTAGGGGGCTGGAGAGGATGAGTGTGCCAGGGCACAGGGGGGAGGGGGAGCTCAGAGTTCTTGGACCCCGCAGGGTCATCTTTGATTGAGTCACTTCAATTTTAGAATCTCAATTTCTTCATCTACTGGTGAGATGAATCTGATACTTGTTTGCTTACTTGGGAAGGTGATTTCAAGGACAAAATGGAATAATAGAGCATAATTAAGAGTGGGTTAGAAAAACCCTGATCTCTAGGCAAAGCAACTGGGAATGTGACCTACAACTCAGACAATTTCTTTCCCAGGACTGAGGCTTCTGTTCCAGGGGTTTCCAGGATAACAGTTCCCATCTGTGGATCATGGAGAACGTTTTTATCCAGGAGTATTACAGTGTGTTTGACAGGGCTAACAACTGCTTGGGGCTGACCAAGTCTGTCTGATTGCACCACTGACTGTGGGCCATGTGTTCCCCAAACTCATATGCATACACACACACACGTGCACACAGAGATCAGGTTTTCAGGCAGATGGTTTTCCAATAAATGCCACATTTCTGCAAAGCCTGCTCTTCCTTGTCTGCACTGGGGCTGAAGACCTACAACAATATGGGTGTGGGGCAGTCCCTGCTACATGGTGTGTGGGTAGAGACAGAGCCAAAGGAGCTTGGGTGGGGGTGGTGGTGGTGCCGAGGACACAGTTTGTGGGTAGAGACTTTCACAATAGTCATGGCTATGTTAAGCTCAAGTCAGGGAAGGCCAGATACATCTTGCCTGCCTGTCCTCCCTCTCTAGATCTTTCTGTGTAAGGGGTGCCTGAGGATGGAGGCAAGGCATGGTGGTGGGGCTGTGTACAGCATACTTGGCCCATGCAGAAAAAGGCTCCAGGTCCATGAAGAGAAGGCCTCACTGCTGCTGAAACAGACAGATGGTGGGACAGTGGAGAATGACCACACAGGTCCAAGGGTCCTGAGGTTGCCTTTACTCTGGGGTAAGCGAATGCCAGTATAGCATCCTGTCCTTAGTTTTGGGGCCTTGAAATCCAAATGCCAGTGCTCTCTACTGCCTAGGGCATAGTCAAGGCCAATACCAGTGTTTGGGTTCCCAGGGAAGACTGTGGTTGCCAAGCAGTCCTGCACATATTCTTCCTGGGAGAGCCATGCAAGGGAACCAAACATCATAGGGCCAAACAAGGGGAAGCAGGTAGACTCATGAGATGTCTTCCTGCTGTGGTGTGTTGTGTAGTGTTATGATAAGGCCATCAGTAACTTTGGGGGTCAGCAGACAAACATCTGGGGAGAGATCCCAGCGCTTGGAGTTACTTTGCAGACTTTCTGAGTCATGATCTACTGGGGTGTGTGTGTGTGTGTGTGTGTGTGTGTGTACAACTTGCTTCTGTGGCCTCCTTCCTCTTTGCTTGTGCCTCCTTCTCATGTCTTTTCCCTGTGGGGGACCAGCACAATTAATTCGGCTTCTGTTTCCTAAATCAGAGGCAGTTTTTCCCCTTTTCCACCTGTATCAACTACAGTGATTGGACTTGAAGTTGCAACTTTAGAGTTGGTTCACTCTAGAGTCCTTGGAATGAGGTTGGGGCCATGTTGCTACCTAGTCCCAGCCCCCACCTGTTCCTGACCATCTCTGCAGGGTGAGGTGGTAAGGCAGATCCTAGGGGTGAGAGGCCAGGGGCTACAAGATTGGGGGTGACACCTTGCATAGGAGATTGAAGAGGAGTAGAGTATGTCTAACTCTATCTCAGTGGGAGCCAATTGTGGATGCTATTGCTATGTTCATCTAGGCGCAACTCTTGAGATCTTTCCTGGCTGTTTCCAAGCACAAAAAGCTGAGGGACCCTGGGCAGCATGGGTCTGTGCCAGTACAGCACCTGGCCTCTTGCAAGAAGGGGTAGAGCTGGCCCGTGGTGGGTAATGCAAGCTGAGGAGCCTGGCATGGCTCAGGAAGAGGTCACAGGAGAACATTCAGAGCTTCAAGGACGGTGGGCAGGTCCTGGTGTCGGAGCCTCACTGGGCCAGGGAGGCAGATATGCTGCCAAGGAATGAGTTCCGGCTTTGGATGACTTCTCTAAACCTCACTTTTCTTAGCCAGGACCAGTGCTGTCTTTTTGCTAAGAGTGAGACAGAATTGGGCCACTTTCATTATTTTTAGTCTTGTAGATTAAAAAAATATAAAAAAAAAAGAAAGAAAAAAGAAAAGAAATGCTGAACAAGTTTGTAAAAATTGTTATATATATTTCAGTGGTTTACATTTAACAATTGTATTTTAAATATCCTAACCTCAATGGGAGATAATGGAGGAAGTCTAAATATAACTCTAAATTCGGTGCAAATGGCTCTCATCCCAGTTGGTCTGCCTGGCCTTGGTGTCAATCCTTGCCATGAGCAGGTAATAAGGGTACAGCAAGGGTGTCATGTGTGACCTCTGCCTCCTGTGGCTTCTTGTGGCCTCAGTGTGTTCCTGCAGTAGCAAATGTCCTACCTGGAACTCCAACCACTCTGTCGGGCTTTAATCATCACTTGGCCTCGTGTTGGTTCATGATTCATCAGGATGCTCCACTGAAGGTGGAGGAAGAGGACCAGCTACCTCCATGGTGTTACTCCAGGGTCTGTAAAATGTCCCACTAGGCTCTGCAGCTAGGTCCAGCTCTTGTGTGCTCTCCCAGGGATGAACAGAGAAAGGTGGAGAAGGGGGCTGTCAGCTCATCTGTGGCTGGGAGGGGCCCCGAGGCTGAAGTAGGCCTCTGTAGGGCTGGGCCAGCTCATTACCTGTCCTTTCCTGACCAGGGTGGTCTGCTGGTGAAGCCAGGCAGAGAGAGGAGGCCTTGCTGGCCATTACTGTTGTGCATCCTTTTGCCATGGTTGCCCTCAAACCCTGCTGCTCTCCTCTGAACCTTCTTCAGCTGCTCTCTTTGCCTACCTGGTACCTCACTTCTTCAAACCTGGAGCTGCTCCTCCAGCTTAACCATTGCTTCCTTTGAGGTGACAGCCTCACTCCTCTGCTTATTCCTTGCTCAGCAGTGCTCTTCAGTCATGGTCATTGTGTTGCTGGTGGACATTGCTTGCATCTGTCCTTATGAGTCCTTGAGCCTGCCCCAGGGTGGCTTATGCCTTGTGATGTGAATAGGCACATCTCTGAGTGGCACAAATAATGAGTTCCAAAGAACACAAGCTCTCTAAGACATGAGTTCTCTCTCTCTCTCTCTCTCTCTCTCTCTCTCACACACACACACACACACACACACACACACACACACACACACACGCACGCACAGGCGCGCAAACCTGTGTGCTCCTTGCCCCTGAGTGGACAGGCCAAGGCCTCAGGCCTTAAGACTTATTTCCAGTCCTTGTCCCTCCAGTGTCACTCAACTGCCTGCCAGTTCTCATGCTAATGAGAGGAAGCATTTGGCCAGGGAGCAGCTTGGAAGGGAAGTCTTTGAAATGGAAATGTTGTGACAAAATGATGAATTGTTTTCCTGAGCTGTGCAGTTTGTTTCCTCCTTGTGGCAGAAGGGAGACTATAACTGAGACAGGAGTGGCACAGGCTGCCCCATGTCAAGAAGCCTTAGATGGCAACAAACGCAGTGATACCCGCACCAAGAGCAGGAAGCAGGCTAGGGGAATGGGGGTGAAGGAAGGTCCAGGGAGGGCAGGGGTACAGATCTGACTGCTGTCCAATAGCCCTGGAGGGGAACTGGAGGAAGTAGGAATTGCTGAGGCCAAGAGGAATATCTGGACAGCCCTTCTACCAAATACCTGTTTTCCAGCTGTTCCCTTTGCCTGCTCTGCTCCTCCCCACCTCCTCCTACCTGTGAAGTGCTTATCAATCAAGCCAGTTTAAATGTCACCTGCTGTGAGTAGCCTATGGCTTCTGTGTTTGTGGACTGACTCCTAAACTCTTCAAATTACTTGGGGCTCAGAATTGTCACCTGTCCTAGTGCACTGAGTGCCTACTGTGTGACGCCCTGCTGAGGGCACTGTGTTCAGCAGTGAGCATACACTGGAAGGACAGAGTGGAGGTCATACGTGGACCTGTGGTTATAAGCACAATTGGTTGAGTGGAGCCAGTGAACAGTATGAGGAATACTGAGCTTTAAATGAGGTGGGAAGGGTAGCTCAGCCAGAAGGCGAAATTTAGGCAAAGATATGAAAAAGGGTCAATCATGCACACATGGGGAAGGGTCAGTGTGTGAGTAAATGCATGGGCACTCAATGAAGAGGAATGGACTGTACTGATACTATTTCTCTTTCAAATGAATGAAAGTCATACCTCAATCATTTTGTATCCTTTATTGATCTTATTCTAGTGCAGAGTAGTTGTTCAGTAAATGTATATTGAATGGATGACCTGAAGTCTAAGCTGTCCCTCTCCAAACCTCTAAAACTGCCCGGGGAGGTGGAGGGGGGGTGGGGGGGTGGGTGGGAGGGATGAGTCAGCGCTAGTCCTGGAGCGCCCTCTAGTGACCAGATATCAATATCAAATACCGGTTCCAAACTCCTTGTCTATGCAGCTTTCTTCCCACACCAGGTCACCTTGGGGGTGGTGGCCAACTCAGCAATAAAATTGCCTGAGTGTCTCCCACAGGTAGGGCAAGATGGAAGCTTCTGCAGGAGGAACGACACCTCACTCTGTCAGCCCTTGTTCTCTAGTGGGCTCTGTCTTGGACCTTTCTGGGTCATCTGTAATGCAGGAATTACATGCTAAGCCAGAGCTGGCCAGGTGAGGATGTGCCTGCTGTACACACCTCATGGGTTTTGGAGCAGCCCTGGCTGCCCAGGGCAGCAGGATAGCCGATTCTTCCATAGCACTTTCAGCTCAAGGGATCTGGAAAAATAGCCAGGGCCTGGTCCACTTGATTTTCCATGGAGTTTCAGTGCTGGTGCTGGGGCTAGGTAAGATGCAGGCATTTGGGCTGGGTAAATTGTACCTCCTTTCTGAGGACTGCTTGTGAGCCCAGCAACCTCTTCTTGGCAGGTGGCCTAGGTTTGCTCTAAACTGAGGCTGAAGCCTATGCTCAGCCTTTTCTACCTTTTGTCCTTGCTGTCTCCTCTGGCCTGCACCATGAAACTTGAGAGCACCTTTTATTCCCAGGGCTTCATTTAGCATTGAGACCAGAATAACTGTGTTCTTGGAGATTTATTTTTAGGGCCTGTAAGAGGAAGCAAGGAGCCTCTGGAAATAGGACTTCATATATTAGGGGATGTCTGGGTGGGTGGACACTAGCCATACCTCTTGCAGCTTTCAACTGATGTTTGAGAAGTTTACAAATGAGTTCTGTGCTGGGAGCCCCAGTTCCCAACCACAGCCCTCAGGTCAGCTCCTTTCTCATTGAGAGCATCATTCATGTGTAACCAAGTGCACTGTGGCATTGAGTCAGGACTCCTATAGCTCCTTGAGGCCCTTGGTGGTCAGGTTCTTGTCCTGAGCCCATGAGATGTGAGGCACAAGGGCTCAGCTGGAGTTTCTGGCCTGCATTTCAGCACATGGGCACACCTCTTGAGAGTGCAGACAATACACAAAGAGTGAAGAATCATCAGGTACTTTCTTGAATCTGCAAGATTCCTGGACTTCCAGACATAGGCTCATCAAAGAGAGAACGGATTGGAAATCTGAGAATCTTTGGAAATTGTTGTCTTTAGCCAGATAGTGAGATGAACTTGTGAACAAAATGCTGTGTGGGTGCTCTCATTTCTGGGCGGCAGTTTGGTCATACATTTGGATCAGGCTTCAGGGATTAGTTTTGTCCCGAGAGGGAGAGCAGCACCCTGTATAATGTTTCCTGACAAAGGTCGGGGCAGGGGGTGTCTGTGCATGTGTCTCACAGGCCTCTTTTGGTCCTGCTACCATATCTTTCAGCCCCATACTGCCCTGCTGCCCATCAGTCCTTACCTACTTCAGATTGTAAAAGTGGCTCTTCTGGAACTGGGGCTGCCCTCGCTGGCTTGGGAACTGTGGCTCAGGGACTGATTAGACTCAGAGGGGTCTAGTTAGACTGCTGCTCTACTGGAAGGACTTGAGCTCAGAAGGTGAGAGAGGGTAACACAGGAGAATGTTGCTTTTCAGTCAACATAGCTGGTGGCCTTGGGCTGAAGTCTGGGGTCTCTGTTAAGATGAAATCTGTTTCTCTCATATCAAATATTAGCTGGCATTCCTGGCACTGGGTGCTTGCACCACAGTGGTGAGTGAAATGCTATCTTCTTCCTCACAGAGTTTTAAGGGAGCCAGAGCTATAGAGCATTTTATTCTCATATGGTTTACTGGGAGGGACCATGCTTCGGATTTAGATTTTAAATATTCTGCCCCATTGTTCCCTCAGTTGGTTGCAGTGTCCTAGAAAACCTAACAATTCTGAAATCAAACTCCATCTACCAGACTGTTATGCCAACAAATATCACAAAAATCTTTGTTAGTCCCTGCATCTGAGTTCTTAGTCAGAAGGCATGGTTATCACTCAGCCAGGGTTTCTGAGCTTGGCTGTGGAGTAAGACTTTGAGTTGAGGGAGCAGGGAGCATATTGCTTGGATCTGGATTCCCCAAGTGTGTACTCTGTTTGTGAAAGCCTGTCTCTCCCTGATCAGAGAGGGGCCTCTGACTGGCTTCTCCTGTCTGCTTTTCCAGATGGACCACTTGGACTTCACCAGCCTTAGAGCAACATATAAAGCACCCCCAGATGATAATTCATGACCTCTATCACTCCCAAGGGGTCCCTGGAGAACCTAGAACTGCAGTCATAGGCACCCAGGAGCTGTGATGGGATGGGGACCAGTAGGAAGGGGATGTTATGGACTAAACTATGTTTCCTCCTAGCTCATAGGCTAAGACTCTAACTTCCAATTTAACTGCATTTGGAGAAAAGGCCTATGAAGAACTTATTAAGGTTAAATGGGGTCATAAAGGTGGGCTCTTGCCTGGTGTATAAGAAAAAGAGACACAAGGCCAGTGTGTGCACAGAGGAAAGGCAATGTGAGGACAGCGTAAGAAGGTCACTATCAGCCAGCATGGTGGCACATGCCTGTAATTATAACACTAGGGAAACTGAAGCAGGAGAATCACTGCTAGTTCAAGGACAGTTTGGGCAACATGATGAGTTCAAGGCCAGCCTGAACTGCATAGAGAGACCCTGTCTTGAAAAAAATAAAATAAAAATAAAAAAGAAGGTGGATATCTATAAGCCAGGAGGAGAGGCCTCACCAGAAACAAACTCTGCCAGCACCTTTATCTTGGCTTTCAGCACCCAGAACCTATGTCAGTGCCACCAATCTGTGGTAATCTGTGGTGGCAGGTTGTGTTCTTTTGGGGGGTCTTAGCTTGGTGGCTGCTGCCCTCACTTTTTGCTCTCCACCAAGGAGCTTCTACCTTTAAGCCTATAACGCTGTGGTCCCAGCATGACTCCCCCTGTCATTCTCCAGTGCATGGGTTCATGATGACCCAAAGAGAACAGAGTGGAGCAACATGTCCCCAGATGGCCAGGTGCACGAGCTGTGGTGTGGACCCAGTCAGTCTCTTGACCCGCTTCTTTATAATAGACACCATCTGTATTTGTTGTCTACTGATGCTGTAACAAATTACTACAATCTTAGTGGCTTAAACCAGTTCACTTGGTTTACACATATCTTGAAGTCTTAGAGGTTGGAAGTCCAGAATCAATCTCAGTGGGTCAAACTGAGGCAACAGTGGGGTTGTGTGTCTGTGGGCATGTGGGGAACTCTACCTCTTTGCTTTTTTAGTTTCTATAGGTTACTTGGCTGTGGTTCTTTCACTCTGACCTCTGTTTCTGTAGTTATAACTCCTGACTTGGACATCTTGGCACCCACTTGTAAGTAGTGTTGTGATTATGTGAGGCCCACCCAGGTAATCCAGGTTGGTCTCCCCATTCCAAGATCATTAGCTTAATCACATCATCAAAGTTCCTTCGCCATGTAAGGAAATAATTCAAACGTGGGCATTAGGATGTGAACAACTTTGGAAGATCATTATTCTACCTACTACATCTGATTATCCTTTGCCATGAAGGGAATGCCTACTTTTTCTTCTTAAGATCTATATGCAAGAGAGCAAGGTTCTAGTGGAGACAAAGTTCCCCTTTTGTCTGCTAAGATGTTCCTTCTTAGACGACAGACTCCAAGAATTCACTTTCTTCAGCCTACACCATTCCCTTACCCTCGCAGCATGACCTATCTCTGTGCTTGTGGGTCAAGCTCATTAAATCACCTAGCACACCCAGTAACAATACTGTCCCCAAACACAGCAGGAGGGGTTCCTTGAAAAGCTCAGGGACCTGAGGATTGAATCACAGCTGGACTCTTCCCTATCATATCTCATCCCTGCTCACCAACCTCTCTATTCTTTATTGGGGATAATTTCTACAAAGGGAGGGAAAATATTCGGCTCTCAGATGTTGGAGACAGGGAGAGGACTCCCTAGGAAGGAAGAAAGGAATCATTTCTAAAGCCAGGAAACCAAGAATTTCTCAGGAAGTCTCAGGATTGGTATCTGGGCCCACCTTGGGGCTGGACTTGATTTCATGGTGGGCATGAAACTTCCGGTAACCAAAGCCAGGAATCTGGGGATGATGGCACTGCCTTGATGTGAAGTTTTAGACAAATAAGTGGAATTATTTTGTGCTCACTCTGGCTAATAACTGTGCTGAACTAGTTTCATTTAGAAGTGGCACTAACTAGATGTGAAAGTAAGTTTCATTATTTAGATAAATTTGAGGATGTCAGGCTGAGTTAAACTCCAATCTTGTCACTTATCAGCTATGTGACCTTGACTTTTCTGGGCCTCAGTTTCTTCAGTTATTAAACTGAAACACACAAGAACTATACACTGAGGGCAGTCACAAGGAGTGAGACGATGAGTGTGAAAGTGTTCAGTACAAAGATATCAGCTACATAGCAGTGTTGTTATTACTATAGGATTGTGAACATTCAGCATCTAGGAGGCCGGAGGCAGGGGGAAAATGATAGCTCCCTTTGTCCTGCACCTTGCCAGGAGTCTGGGCTGGGCAGACCAGGGACTGACCCAGTGTGAATACTTTATATTTTCATGTGAAAAGCCCACAGCTCCATTCACATGAGCTCTTTTCATTTTAACCATCCCCTTTACTAGCTCCACTTTGGTAAGTGAGGTCTTATAAAACACTTTACCCTCTGTGGTTGACAGCCTTCCACAGTGGCCTCCAATCATCCCTGCTTCCCATCTCCACTCCAGTGTGGGCCAAGTTTACTGACTCACCTGTATTCAACAGAAGAGCCAGCAGCAGTGGAACTTTGCTTCCTGTGTGGTTTTGGGGGCTGTGGATTCCCCTTAGCTTGCATTCTCCTTGCTCGCTCTGAAGCAAGAGATCATTTTGGGTGCTGCCCTGCTGAGAGGCCCATGTTGCAAGGAACTGAGGAAGATCTCCTGCCGACAGTGAGAGAGGAAATGTCCCTCTCAGTCCCTGCTACCTCCCACTGTCTCCTACCTTGAGGTGACAGCAGCACTGACTTACAGCTTCCTGCAAGGATCCCGAACCTGGAGACTCAGTAACAAGTATCTGTCTTCCTGACCCAAACAAACTATGAGCTGTAAATGTGTGTTTAAGATGCAAAGTGTCAGAATAAATTATTATATTGCAGTAGATAGATATAAATTTATTTTTACTTTTTCAACAGACATGGTCTGATCTTTGTATTAATTTTCTTTATTTGGCTTCCTTTTGTGCCTTCATTCCACAAATAATTTTTGAGCATCTATTATTCACCAGTCATTGTATTGGTGTAGTAATAGTCAAAAGACACAGCCTTGGCCCTTACAGGGTTTCCAATGTACAGGCGAGTTTTTATCCCAGATTTTCCCTGCCTTTCAGAGGTTGACTGGGCATGAATCTACTGTGTAAGGGTCAGGTCAGGTCACTGTCTACTGCTGCCCTTCTCAGAATAGCGCCTTACATAGTTTTCTAAACAATCATATAGTATATCACTTAATTCTTACAATAATTTTAAGAGGTTATTTATTGTTGCTGTTAACAAATGGGAAACTGGGACCCAGATGTACTGAAGTGGTTGTGTAGGCCCGTGAAGCCTCTGGTAGCAAATGAAATGTGATGTTTTCTCATAATTTCAACAGTTCGTTTCAATTGGCTGAAGGGGAGATAAGTATGTTGTGAGGGATTAGAGCCCTTCAGACAGGGAAATCTCTGTCCCCAGTGAGCCTCCTGTGATACTGCTGTTTGACAAGGCTGCCCATTGTTTCTGGACTTGGAATTCAAAGTAGTCCAGTAATCTGAAACATCAGTGAATTAAAATTTAAAATTTAAACATGCCAGTGTAAAAGTGATATCCAGTCTGAGAAGGACATCACTCTCAAGTTCCATGCATGCTCCTTGCCCTGTAGCAAAGGCACTGGGATGGAGTGGGAGGGAAATAGTTCTTGACTTCAGAGGGTCTTTTCTGAAGGCAGGAGGTGAGGCATTAAGGAGCTTTAAAGACATGAGTTGAACACTGAGTGAAAGCAGCTGTATCCTAAAAATCACACAGAGTTGTTTCTAAAACCAACCTGGGCTTTCTCCTAATTCAAAACTAATCAAAAGAAGAGCTGTGAAAGAGGAGGCTCCTCCCTCTGGGGACCTGCAAAGTCCTCCCAGCACCCTTCCTTATCTGTCATTCTTCCCTCTCCTCACTTCCCTGAAGCTGGAGAGGCACTAGCCCCAGGGAAGGAGGGGTCAAGGCTGATGGCTAGAAGCCTTTCCCCTGCTGCCCGCTCCAGCCTTGACACAGTCAGAAGGGACAGCTCTGTGGTGTAGAGCCCTCTGTACCCATAGCAGGCGATAGGCTCCATGGAAGCATAGAGGCTGAGCCAGGAAGCATGATTCTGTGGGTGCCCACGCAGGCTCTGGTGTCAGGACTGGAGGATGGCTTCTCCTAGCTTTGTGATTTTGGTCACATGACTGACGTGTAAGTTTCCTCATGTGTAAGGGGAAGATGATTATGATGGATTGATTTGCGTCTTCTGGACCAAAAAAATAAGTTGGAGTCACCAGTACCTCTGAATGTGACCTCATTTGGAAGTAGGGTCTTTTGAAAGCTAATCAAGTTGAAATGAGGTCTTTAAGGTAGTATGACTGGTGTCCTTATAAAAACAGAACATTTGACTGGGTGTGGTGGCACCCAGAGAACTCTGGGATATTCCCATTTTGTTTTTTGAGACAAGGTTTCATTTTATAGTTCAAGACTGACCTTTGAACTCACTATATATCCCAGTCTGGACTCAAACTGATGACAATTCTCCTACCTCAGCTTCCTGAGTTCTGGGATTACATGAGTGCACTACATGCCCAGCACAGGGTACTCCAATTTATGGACAGGTACATCCAGAGGGAAGACAATGAAAAGAGATATAAGGAGAAGATGACCATTTACAAGGTAAAGAAAGGAGCAACGCTGCTGGTAACTTGATCTTGAACTTTCAGCCTCCAGAATTTTAAGACAGGACATCCTGTTGGTTGAGCCCCCGGGCTGTGGTCCCACTTACAGGGGCCCTAGAAGGCTCTCTAGAGACTAAGATGCAGAACAGGCATCTTGGCCCTTGGAAAGGCTGATGTCTCTTGGGACAGAGAGAGGAGAGTAATTCATCTGCTGTCCTCTTCCCCCCTCTATTTTTTTCATAGAGCATGTGCTGAGTTTCTGATAAGTTGTGCTGGGCCAGGTCTTGTTCAGGGGAGGCAGCCACAGTGCCAGGGAAGGAAGGCCGCAGGGAGAGGTGGGTGAGTCATTGGGCTCTTTAGAACCTCAGTGACTTTTTTTTCAGTACCAAGGATCAAAGCCAGAGCATTGCCCACAGGAGATTAGCACCACTGAGTTATATCCTCAGCCCTTAGAATCTCAGCTTTATCAGGTCTAAAGCAGAACAGATGCCTAAAACCTTCCTGAACAATGTTCAGAGTCTTTGTGAGGTTCCTGTGAGATGACAGCCTGTTGAATCAATGTCTAAAACCTACATCAGGGAGACTCATGATCATTCCTGCCCTGGAGCGAATTCTGAGAATGACCCAGAAGTGTCACAAGGCAATTTGGAAGTAGACATTCTTACTTCATGAGAAAGTTTGACACTGACCTAAGGGGCTCACAGTGGCAGGAGCCTAAGGCCCATACTCAGGTGTGTTGCTAATACTACCCTACCCTGAGTCCAGGCATGCTGCTGTTGAGTCCCTGGGTGGGTCTGGGGTCACCAGCCCACCCTTGAATTTCCTGGGCTTGTCTCTCTCTCTGATGTAGAAAGAGGAAGAGGAGTCAGAAGATAGTGTAAGGCAAAAGTAGTTTATTGGCAGAAGAAAGAGATCCAAAGCCACTCTAAGGAGTAGGGGTCCAGAGCTGGGTAGCTGCTGAGTATAGGGCATGTTCCAGTTTTTACCAGTTGCCTTCCCTCTAGAGGTTCTGATTAGTTGGTTCTTTGCTAGAGGTTTGGGGCTCATGGGATAATAGAGGAACTTGGGTACACATGGCAACAATTAGGGTGGACTGTGTTATAAAAGCAAGCAGCAGACTGCCTGTTGATATTCTTGGAATACTGCAGAGGTGTTTTTTTCCTGAACTCTGAAAGACCAGACCTCTTATCTGACCCTAGTTAGGAGGTTCCATCTCTCCCTACACTGTTACTAAGCGGCAACTGGAAGCCTGTTTACCTTTTTCTGAGATTCCATAGGAAAGCTACTATTTATTTAGCTCTTGATCTATGAAAGGATCTTCATGTTTGACAGCTGTGTTAGTTGGCTTTCTGTTATTGTAACGAAATGTCTGAGGTGATCACTTAGCCTGTGATGGAGGAAGCCATTTACCATATGGCTGAGTGTAAAAAACAGAGAGAAGAGATTGGCATTCCACAGTCCTGTTGGAGGGCACACCTAAGCCCATGACTAGGTCCTACCCCTTAACGTTTCCAACACCCCCTAACTGTGCCACATGGAGGTCTTTGAAGGATGTTCCAGGTCCAAATTATAGCAAGATGTCATTCAATTTTTTGGGCAACTCCAATAGATATGCACAGTGGACCCCAACACAGTGGAAAGGACTGAATCTCAGAGTTTGAATAACTTGGCTATAGTCACATAGCACAGCTAGGACTGAAACCTAAATCTGCAACATAAAGTGCATCAAACTGTGTCTCCTTCTACATTCTACCTTTCCAGATTCAACACAGTATTTCCTGATGGGGTTTCGTTAGTACATAAAGTGTTCCTTGTTTTTTTTTTTTTTTTTTTTTGTGCGGGGGGGTGGTGGAATTGAACTCATGACGGTGTGCTTGCCTGGCAAGCGCTTACGCTGCTGAGCTAAACCCTTGGCCCTTATGTTTTTTTTTTTTTTTAAGGGAAGTATCTATCATTACAGCAAGTGAACTTGAGCATATCATTTACAGAGAATGCTTAGGACAGATTGTAAGAAACAACCCTCAAGACATCTGAACACCTTTTTCTTGTCAAGAAATCACTTTTAAATTGGGTGTAGTGGGACATGCCTTTACTTCTAGCACTTGGGAGGTGGAGGAAGGAGGATCACTGTGAATTTGAGGCCAGCCTGAAGTACATAGTATGACACTGTCTCAAAAACCAAACCAAACCAAACCAAACCACACACATACACATACACATACACACTCAAAGAAAGAAATCACTGTTAGAGTATTTTCCTTCTTTTCCCCTTCTCTCTCCAGCTTCAAAGAAAAGGCTGTGGCACTTTTCTCTTTTACTCATTTAAACTTTTAAAGAAAGCCCCTTCCATTCTCAACACAGGTGACTTCAGATGCACTGGTCATAAAGCTTTTCTTGTCTGTTACTCCATAAGGGAAAAGACAGCCCCAGATCCTTGCCTTTTCTCCAGTCCTGTATTGAGGATCCCATCCTCTCCCCTGGAAGGCAGGATGAATCTCACTGGGATACACAAGGCCCTTTTCTCCTCATTCACATGCAAGAATCTTAGCATTTCATTCTCCAGGACTCCTTGTGTCTCTCCAGACAGAGCTCCTTCCCTGACTTGCATTTGTGTCCATAAATGGACTGATTTCCCTTCTGGTCTTTAAGGTCTTCTCCAGTTTAGTATGGCAGTGTGTCTCCAAGTGAGCAGAACGCTGGGGTGGGAAATGAGGTTTTAAGTTACAACCTCACTGCCTGGATGCTGTCCCGTGACTGACCAGAGGATGGGCCCACACAGGTCCAGTTTCCTTGTTTGGTGGGCCAGGGAGCAGGAGGTCAGCTTGCTGTTAACTCACTTGTAGGAAGGGATCAATAAGTGAAAGGGCTAATGGCTGGGCAAGCCCCTGAGGTCCACCAACAAATAGGGCATGAGTTTCTAGACTTTCTCAGAAGTTCATTTCCACTGTGCAAAGGCAGAGACACCTCGTTCTCACTGGCCCTGTAACCCCTGAGACAGTTTGGGTATCTCGCTCATGGCAGGAACTTGATGAATGTTTGAGGAAACAATGAGTGGGCCACCTCCACCCTAAGAAAGTTTAATCATTGGGCACAGTGGATGTTAGTTATCTTCTGCTTGGTATTACAGAAAAAAATAGAGATTTCAGGGCCTGTATAGAAAACTCAGTGCCAAGAAGTAACTTCTTGTAAACTCTCCAGGTAGATGGGTCCTAAATTACTATCAACTTGGGGGCTGTGGAGAAGTTGTGGGGGGCCCTCTTCCATTGGCTCATTTCTCTTCCTTTTTTTCTCCTGCCCTTCCTTTCTTTGTTGAGCATCAGTTATGGAATAGACCCTGTGCTGGGGTTACAACAGTTACTGGGCACAGCCATGGCCCCTGAAGAATTTCCAGTCCACAGACAGATTTTTTATCAGGCTTTGATCACCCTTACAGATGGTCATCCATGTGAGGATCAGGCCACTGTGTAGCACAGGTCACTTGTGCTAGTTTACATTTGTTGTAGCACATTTTACATTTGGTTGAGGAATCTCGGTAGTTTATTATTTAATTCTCACAGTGATGATGAGAGCCTAGTGTTATTTATTGTTTTTGTTATATTTATTATTTCTGTTAACAATAGAGTAGTAAGGTGCAAGTGGGAGACCAGAGTGGTAAGGGAGAGGGCTCTGAGCCAGGGGACCCTTGTCCTAAGGAGGATCATTCTCTCTCCAAGCATCTGACTGACACCTCAGCCATGGGAGTAAAATGGCATTCATTATCTGGTGACATTTCCCAGGCAGCCTTTTACCTCTGCTTCCCCTGAGATGTGGTAACAAAAGTTTGTCTGATCTTCCTTTTCCTATTTCCCCAGTTGCCTACCAACCCCAGCTCCTTTTCATCTCTGCCTGTGAGGGCAAACTCTTGTCATTAAGGATGTGTCAGAGGAGCAAACACAGTGGCCCCTCAGGAGCCCAGGCAGCCTTTTTTCCTTCCACTTCAAAAGGCCCCTGCATCACTCCACTCCATGAAATGGACTAGATGTGCTTTAATTTTTAAGAGGATGGAGTCAATTGCCAAGCAGAAGAGGGCGCCTTAGGCATTTCCTTTCTGCGATCCAGTACGGAGAGACAAAATCAGAGGACTGGGCTCCTGGGACAGGGCTGGGAGCCTGCTTCAGTCCTGGAAGGTTTGTGCTGGATCTTCCTCTATCGGATTCTGACCTAGATCTCCGATCTCCCAAATGAGTGTACGGTGGAGGTTAAATTAAAATGAGACAATTGTAATGATTTCTGGGGGGCTCTGAGAGGGTCAGAACCCCTTTAATAAGGCTCAGAGCTCTGAGGGCTAAGACAAAGACTTCTCTGGATCAGTCACTTTTAGGTCCAAAAGGGTCGGAGAAACTGAGGAAAGTGCAGGCTAGGAGCAGGACCTTCGAGTCACTTCAAGGACGACTCCAAGTAATGAATCAAGTCAGTTCATTAGAACTGTCTTATCATGAAAGCATGGCAGAAGTGAGACAGTAAGAGTAAATTCTGCAGCTGCAGTCTCTATCTTGTTAATTGGGGTTGGAGCCATGTGTTCGCAGCTGTGGCCTTATCTTGCCCTTTGAGGTGTCTCTGGCCTAATAGATTACTACAAATCTCAGCCGTGATCAGTGATTCATAGAGGTTCACTTTCTATGAATCAGCTCCCATCGCCAGGCAAGGGGCTGAGGGCCTAGGACAGACTCACAGATAAACATAGAAAGCCAATTAGTAAAATTTAAGTCCTGCTCAGAGACACCTCGTAGAGGTCTCCAACATTCCTCAGCAGAGCTTCAGCACTCTGGGGGTGTGCTAAGGCAGAAGAGTCCTCTCCAGATGCCCACTGTGGGGAAGGAGCCAGACTGTGAGGGCAGGAACCTCCAGATTGCCTGTCCAGAGCAATTGTAGTTGAAGGCTAAGTTGCTCCACTGGAAATCTTGCAAAGGCAGGCCAGAAGGATCCTCCTGAGGGAACTTCCAAGTCCATCTCTGCCTATCTTAAATTCTGCCCACTAGGAAGCACACCTGGGAGCAAGGGAGTGCAGGAAGTTGTCCTTTGAGAAGGACAAGGATTCCCTTTGGGGTGTAGTTACTGCTTGTACCCAAGCAGACACCCCTCCTCACTGCTCAGAGGGATGTTTGGGAGAAAACACAAGACAGACCAGATCTCAGTAAATCACAATGCACATAAACTCCTGATGCAAAAACCTATGTCCCTCTTAGATGCATTTCCTGTTTCATCATGCAAATCAAATCTCTCTGCAGGCCAGCAGCTCTCTAGGAGGGTTTGTTACACCTAGCAGAGAAAGGTCACTAACCCATATGCTAACCCTTCAGGGGCTGGCAGGTGTGTTAGGGACATCAGAGGAGGACAGAGAGGTAATGACCTGGACAGCAGCCTCCACTACTGTGGACAAATTTTCTGATTTCCCAGTGGAAGTAAAATGAGCCTTTATACACCCACTATTTGGATTCAGTAATTATCAAAGTTTTGCTGCCATTATTTCACTTATTTCTTTTAAAGATTTAAAAAAAATGCAAATGCTCCAAAATTAGATGTTGGCTTAAAGTTTTGAGAAACACCTATGTACCAACTTGGTGTTCCTGTAAGTCAGCTTCATCTCAAGGGTCACTAGTGTGCACTTCTGCTCAGGGAGCTGGGATACCCCTCCCGCCCCTCCCTGTGTTTCTCCCAGCTACACCCAGGCCCCAAGCACGATCCCCATAACTCCTTCAAGGGTCCCCTGCCTCACACTGGCTTCAACCCATGGGGCTATAATTTGGAGTGAATAAGAGTGAGGTAGGAAGAAATCTCACCAGGTCTATCAGGCAGTTTAATTAGGTCTTTTTAGGGTATTTGGGAAGGAGAGCTTAAAGGGACAATTCATTAATTCAATAAATATGTATTGAACATTCAGTATATGCTGTGACCAGTTACTTTGAATACAGTTCTGGATTAAAAAGAGCATTTCTGCCATATGAAGTTAATGTTTTTGTGAGAGATAATAGGTAATTAGAAAGGTGATTGTGTGTATGTGTTTAATTACGTGTGTGTGTATATTTTTCTTCCTTCCTTTGTGGCTAGGTGGGGTTAAGGCTGCCGTCCTCCAAGCACATGAAGGCGCCCAGGAGAGAGAACAGAGAAGAGCCTCACCTATGGTGGGTAGGGGTGAGGAGTGCTGAAGGTATAGTATGAAGCCCTCCTCCTGCAGTTCTTTGCCACAGGAACCCATGCAGACCTCTTTTTCTGGTCATTTGAGTTGAATTTCTGTCCTCCGCAGCCCAAACTGTCTTGTAAATATCTTCTCGCACCAGCTGCGCATCCTCAGTGTGTGCCTGAGCAAGTTGTGGGAGGAGCTCCCCAGGAGAAGAGGAAGCTGGGCAGCTACTGGCCAGCTTGGAAGAAGGGCAAGGAAGCCTGTGTGTGAGGTGCTAGGCCACACTGGTTTGTGGCTTGGAGATGGCCCTGGAGGTTCCACCGAGCATTTCTTCTCAGATTAGTGGCTCAAATCAGCCTCTTGTGTTCCAGGGCCTGAAGGAGTGATGGTGGCCTGCATGGCAGTAACTTTGATTTTGCTATAAATGAAAGGGATTTGAGGGTGGCAGCATAGGAGTTAGATTCTTGCCCAAGAAGGTGAGGAGATAAGACAATTAAGGTGCATCCACCTCTGATTTGGCTGGTTCTGTGCTTCCTTCTTTGGGGTGCCTAGGATAACTCTCCCAGTTTGCTATAGGGAAGTATTATTTAACTTTTCAAAGCTTTAGTTTCCTTATCTGTTAAGTGGAAATAATATCTATTGTATAGTGGTTTGGATGAAATAAAAAACAAGTGTGTAAAGCATCTAGAAAATGGTAGTTGTTTATTAAACATATGTCATTGCAGCCTCTACTACTGTCTGTTCTCTAAAGCAGTTAATTTTATTTTCATGGTATCTACACAGACTGACACACAGACAGAGACAGAGACAGACAGACAGACAGACACACACACACACACACACTTCAATCAGTTGCCATCTGCTGAGGGCCATGATCTGACCAGAATTGCAAAGGCAAATTCTAGTCTCATTTGGGCACCCTTAAAATTGATCCAAAGGGAAAGCATTTAAGGAATAATAAGTAATTTCATTTGTGATGTGCTTTGTCTCCAGAAGTTACTTTTGGTAACACTCCATCATTGAATCTCCTCAGAAGCTTGGCAAGGCAGTTATAACTGCCATTGTTTCAGATTTGGAAGGAAGCTCAAGGAAGTGGAGTGTAAGAATCAGAGAACTGGAAAGCTGTCGGGAATCTGTCTCTAGCATAGGGCAGGTCCTAAACACTCTGGAGATATGGAAAGATCCTGAGTAGTACTGTTGGCCCTGATCTTACTGGAAGTTGGGTGCGGTTAGAGAATGCTGCCATGATTGCTGTCAGAGAGTTGTAGTAGTAATAGTAGTACTACTAGTAGTAGTTGTTGTTGTTGGTGTGTGTGTGTGTGTGTGTGTGTGTGTGTGTTTGTCTCCATTTTCCACTTAAGGGAACGGGGGTTCATTAAGGCCACAGGCATATGAGTTATGAAAACTCAGCCAGGTTCTTTGATTTCAACTCTTCAGAGCTTTCTACCCCAAAACCTTTAAGTTTTGAAAGTGCTTTATGGGTTATAAAGCATGTTTCAAAGAAAATGAACAGACTCAACTATTAGTCTTGACTTGCACAATTCTTGGCAAAGGCAAAGGCATAAACAAATGGAGAAGAAAACACAAAACATGGACACCCTTTGCAAATTGTGCCACCCTCTGAAAATGTTCTTTTTGTTTCCCTGATGTCATTTGTTTATTTTTGCTATGGAAATAAAAGAGACCCTTCAGACTGGAACAACACTGCCAGGGTCTCCAGCTTGTTGCTTCACCCTACAGATCCTGAAATTTGTTGGCCTTCATATTACACGAGCCAATACCTTATACTAATCTCTCTCTCTCTCTCTCTCTCTTTCTTTTTCTATGTATATAGAAGTCCTTTCTGATCTGCAGTTTTGCTTCATATGATTTCAGTTAATTTTAATCCATTGTGGTCAGAAAATATTAAGTGGAAAATTGTAGAAATAAGCAATTTACAAGTTTAAATAATCTTATCATATAATTTTGATATAGATATTTTATTTTCATTATTAGTTATTGCTATTAATCACTTAATGTACCTAATTTACAAACTACATTTATCACAGGTGTTTATGTATAGGAAAAACATAATGTATGTAGTGTTCAGTACCATGTGCAGTTTCAGACATTCTCTGGGGAGGGAATTACTGTATATATAAAGCATACATATATATATATATATATATATACACATACATACATATAAATTTATATATGTACAACACACACACACACATATACACACACATGCTCATTCCCTATTTGTTCTGTTTCTCTGAAGAATCTTGTGGGTTGGGTGGAGTTGAGCTGTGCAGTAATTTGGGACTCCTGGATATTGATTGTGATGATGTTGAATTACTTTTTGGATGTAGCTTGGTGCTGGATATTGGGCCTGAGAGACACACAGGACCTACTTACTTGTGGTGCAGGGAGTGGAGACCTCATTTTCTGCCCACTGGGGACTCCAGTTTCCTTCCCTCATCCTGGGAGTGTGGCTGGCTGAGATGCTCCTCTTCCAGGGGGACCATTCCTCAGGTTGGGCTGCCACAGTCATCTTGCTTGGGTAAACTTGGCCTCTAGTCACGTGCCTCAGAGCTTGCTCTTCCTCCTCAGCTGCCCCACAGACTGCTGGTCAATTCCTGTAACTCCGTGGGAAGCAGATGAACGTGTCCATCTTGGAGCAGTCCTCTGGGCCTCACGTTTCCCACACTCAGAATCCCAGCTTTTGTTTCATGGAGATAGGTCAGGAAAAATGCACCTAGGAATGTTTCTGCTTGTCCAGTACTCAGGGAAGGGGCTGTGGAGCAGCGGACCAGGCAGACACTCTATCCCCACACTATTGAAATCCTGGGGCCTCCAAGGAAGAATGCCCCTGCCTGGAGTTAGAAGGTCAGACCTCTCAAACTCCTCTCATCCTCCACAATTCCATCACATCCTCTTCACAAGCTGGAAGAACACTAGGTACATAGGTAGAAGATTTGACAACACTGACTGTGTCATTTCTTCTGAGTGACCTTAGGTAAGTTGGTGCTCCCTGGTTTGTGTAATGTGGGAATAATCAATCTGTCGAACTGGTTATATTGAAAGCTGGTGAGAAAAGTTAGTGAATGGACTTTGAAAATAAATGCAATGCTATACAGTGGTAAGATATTATTATTGTTATCATTATTATCATCATCATTATCATCATTACACCACTCTTAGCTCTTACACATTGCTCATAGAAACCCTGGTATTTTATTATGCCTGTCTTAGGGACACTAAATTCAAATACTTTTCACTGTACAGATAAATCATCTAGGATCTTGTTAAAATGCAGATTCTGATTCAATAAGTCTGGGCAATCTGGATTCTGTATTTTCATCCTCCTAAGTGCTATCAATATTTCTGAGGCAGAGACCTGAACTACTTCCTTCATAGAAAAGGAGAGGGAAATGTTCCTGTAGTGGGTTAAGAACAAATAGCTTAGAGAATACAGCAGAAATATGCATTTATTATAATAGATTGCAGTCAGAGATGGCTTGTGGGTCCCAAAAGATAAATATTGCTTTTGGGAAAATAGAGAGAGGAAGGAGGGAGGGAAAAAGAAAGGGAGGCAAAAAGAGGGAGAGGAGAAAAAAGGAGGGAGAGAGGAGAAGAGAGAGAGAGAGAGAGAGAGAGAGAGAGAGAGAGTCACAGACTCATGAAGCCTTGGCCTGATCACTTCCTGGACTTCTCTGTAGAACAGCCTCCATTGGTCTTATTAAGAGAGTCTGTGCTGCCCATTCTTGAGCCTACACTGTTGAAAATTTTATCAATTTCTCCTGGGATGTTCTGCTTCTCCTCATTCTCAGTTTCTCGGTGGTAGAAGTAGTTGAAGTTGGAGACAATGACTGGCACAGGTAAGGCAATGGTGAGGACCCCTGCAATGGCACACAGAGTGCCCACAATCTTCCCCCCTGGGGTGGTTGGGCACATGTCACCATAGCCTACAGTTGTCATGGTGACCACTGCCCACCAGAAGCCATCAGGAATGCTAGAGAAATGAGACTCTGGCTCATCCACCTCAGCAAAGTAAACTGCACTGGAGAAGAGGATGACTCCAATGAAGAGGAAGAAGATGAGCAGTCCCAGCTCTCGCATGGAAGCCTTCAGCGTTTGCCCGAGGATCTGCAGCCCCTTGGAGTGACGGGAGAGCTTGAAGATGCGGAAGACCCTCACTAACCGAATGATCCTCAGGATGGCCAGGGACATGTTCTGCTGGGCACTTGGTTCTGTCTCCTGAACTAGCTCTGTGATGAGAGTTGCAAAGTAGGGAATTATGGAGATGATGTCAATTACGTTCATGATGTTCCTGAAGAAGTCAGGCTTGCTGGGGCACACCACGAACCGGAGCACCAGCTCAAAGGTGAACCACGCAATGCAGGTGGACTCCACCACAAAGAACGGGTCAGTGAACATGGTCTGGAAAAGGGCTGTTGTGTTGGTGTTGAGGCTAGGATCTTTGACCATCTTCAGCTCCCTGTCCTCCCGGAATTCAGGCAGTGTCTCTAGGCAGAAGATGGTGATAGAGATGACCACAACCAACACGGAGACTACAGCCACACCACGGGCAGCGCTGGAGCTCTCAGGGTACTCAAATAGAAGCCAGAACTGCCGATGGAATTCATTGGTGGGGAGCAGAGTTTCAGGGTCTTTGATGAAGCCTTCATCCTCCCGAAACTGGCCCATGGCCTCACTACCTAGCTCATAGAAGGAAATCTCATCAGCAAAGATGTCAATAGGGACATTGGCTGGCCGCCGGATTTTACCACCAGATTGGTAATAATACAGGATCCCATCAAAACTGGGCCGATTGCGATCAAAGAAATATTCATTTCTCATGGAGTCAAAGAACTGCATCCTTTTCTCCCGGTCCCCCAGAAGGGTCTCCGGGAACTGATTGAGAGTTCTTAGCTGGGTCTCAAATCTTAGGCCTGCAATATTGATGATCACTCGCTGATTTCCTTCATTCAAGATCCCAGGTTCAGGCCCTGGGGGATCGACATAGTCTCCTGGGCACTTGGAGAAGGTACTTTCATGGTTGGTGCTGTCACTGATGAGGATCCTCCAGTTGGAAAAGGGGCTGCTCCCAGTCCGGCCTTTTGGGCTGGTTGGATCAAAATCTGTGGCATAGGCTGGCTCTTCTTGGATTTCATCTGAGTTATCAAAATTGACCAGAGCAACTTCCATTTCTTTCCAGCCACACACATCCATTTTAGGGGGATTCAGGGAAGCAGCATGAAGACCCCCAGTCTTCACCACCTGCTGTGAATTATAGAGAAGAAATTCATTGTATCTAAGTCAGGGTAGGATACAAAGGCACATCAATGGATTAAACAATGAATTATTTTTAGCTTGACAAGAAATGCTGTGGTTGTTTCAGCAACATTCCTTTCCTGAAGTCAGTTTGCACTGTGTGAGTTTACATACATTAATAACTACTAGAAATTGCAAAGAAAGGGCCTGGTAGAGAGAAGCAAACTTTCCCCAGCAAAGGAAATCTGTACATGTGATGACAGAGAGGGGTCACAATAAAAGAAAAAATTGTTTTTTGGTAATAAAAGTATAGTTTTGTGATGGGAATATAGGTCAGCAGCACAGTGCTTAATTAGCAAGTGCAAGGTTGAGTTTGATACCTGGTACAAAAATATATTTATATTATATATTTAATATATACAATATTTTTATAATATAAAGTATTATATATATTATATTAAATAAAATATTTTATATTATTTAAAATATTATATATATATATATATATATATATATATATATATAATTTTGTATTTGTGTTAAGTCCTTCAGTCTACCTAACAGCTTTCCACACTCATTTGGACTCTTTACTACTTTGTTTCATGTCCAACAACTTTTTGGTTACATCTTCAAAATATACCTGGAAGCCTACCATTTTTTATCACTTTCACAGCTACTACCTCTTGGACCAAGTGGTGAGATCTGGAGTGGATGACTCAATCTGGCGAGGCCTCTGTTCAGAAGGAAGAAGAGGTTAGAGGAAAAGTGACCTATCAACACTGTCCTCTATGGTGATGATCTGTTTGTGCCTTCGGTCTCTTGTCTGGAGGTAATTCCTAGAGCTTTGAGGGTACACTAAATGAGATACATATGTAAATGCTTGGCGGAATGATGATTATGTTATAGCTATTATTTTTGCCAACTTCCCTACATCACAGGAACTTCAGATGCCACCAGCCACTGGAATTTTTTGGCTCAAGTCCAAGTTGTTTGTGGAGAATAATTTAATCTTAAAAATCATTTTTGTTAGAGTGTAAGTAAATAATTCTGTGCACGTGGGTGTTGAGGGTGGAGCAGGGTTGGGAAAGCAAGCCCAGTGGGCTTGCATATCCACAGACACAGACTAACATTTCCTCTTCAGGTCCACAGTAGCTTCAATTTCAACTGAAGAATACTGAAGCTAGGCAGGCTGAAATGAGGGTTGAAGAGAGAGGTAAGGAACTTAGTCTGAGGTGAAATCTGTAGTGGTCACAGCTTTGGAGTGGTTTCATTTGCAAGTTATGGGACTATCTTGCAATGTATAGTGCTTTAGACTCTGCAAATTGATTCCAGATCCCTTTGTCTCACTGGATGACAATAGTTGTGTGAAGTTAGAAGATGTTGTCTCTGTTGATTCACAGGGGCCAAGTGACTTTTCCAGGATCCCATAGCTAGAGTTACAGAGCCTTGATCCCAACCTTATCACAGCTTCCTGGCACAGGGCCTTTCTCTGTATACCATAGATCAAGGTGGAGCCATAGGCCAGGGCTACAGAATCAAGGAAGCTCAAGTCTCCCTGCATCCTATGCCTTTTTTTTTTTTTTTTCCAGTTCAAGTGCCACATATGGTGATGAGATCAGCAGTGGCCAGACATGGCTGCTGAGCACCTGTTCCACTTCTTAGGACTGAGTGGCCTTTGCAAGCTTCCTAATCCCATCAAGCTGCAACCTCCTCTGTTGTTGACTGGGGAAGGATATGCCACTGCTGAGCACGTTGGGTGCTGGCTTTGTACATGATGCTTGCTAAGTGATAGGTTGGTTAAAAGGTTAAAATTTCGAGAATAGAGTCAGTTGACCTGAGCTCAAATCTTGGTTCCACATATGGTATGCTGTGGAGAAGCATTAGTTGCACATGCGACTCCATATGCCCTGTTTAGTAAATGTGGATTATTGTAAACATAAGGACTAAAGGATCATTCCTGGGAACAAGAGGTCTAATGTGGAGCTTTGTTCTACCACACAAGAATATATATTTTTGAGCAAATCTCTAGATTTTGTGACCCTTAGTTTTCCGAAATGTGAAATGTTAAAATAATGATAATTCCCACATGTAAGATTATACTGAGAATTAAATAAGGTATGATAGTCAAAGCACTTTGTAAATTACTTTAAAATGTAAAGAATTATCCTCCACACTTCCCTCCCTTCTGCTCCACACATAAACCCAATATAACATCCTTGTGGGAAGCAAACACATTTCATGTGAAGAGCTGCAGGAGGACTTCTCAGCTCACCATCTTCCCCATCTGTTCTGCCTGACCTGCCTCCATGCCTTTGTCCCTGTTTTGTCCTGCCTGTCATGCATTTTTCCCTATTTTTCCTGACTATCCCTGTCCATGTAGAGAATGTCAACATCTTGCCTTGTCTGTGGATCCCCAGTCCAGTTGGAAGAGTCTCTGTCTCTTCTGGGCTCCTACTCTGCCTGCATAGATCTCTCTTTTGCAGTGAGTTTAGAGTGCCAGGGACCATGGGGTTGGCCTTAACTCCTAAGCTCTCACAGTTTTTAGGCTATAGGATGGTGTCTTATAAGGTTTTCCCACTGCCCTATATGGCCTTGAAAGATAAGACTCACTTTTGATTCCTACTTCTGTTACCCCAGTGTCCAGGTTGGAGTGGCAGCTAGGAGAGTGGCTTATGAGAATCAGGGTGGTGGGTCAGAGACAAGTTTGAACAGTGTATTGTGTGGACACAGTGATTAACTTCATTAATATAAACTCCCAGAAAATGTAAAGTTAGAGGGTGAAGCAGATCAGTGGTTGCCTGGGAATGGGGCCATGGAGCAGAGCACAGGATTACAAAGGGCCTCCAGTGAACAGGTGGAGGGGTGATGATTATACTCCTAATTTGGCTGTGGTGATGGTTTCACAGGTGCATTCACATGTCAAAACCCATTAAGTTGCATGCTTTAAATCTACTGTGCATTATTTTATCTTAATAAGTATATAAAAAAGTGGTAAAGAAGCAAGCAAGCACATAAACAAAAAATAAAAGTGCATGCTTGCCAGTGATTCCTTAACATTTTGGGAAGGGCCAGAAGATATGATGTGGATTGCACAGGTCATGTGTGAAGATCTGTGAAGCACTCATTGTGGTGCCCAGAACCATGCCTGCTCTGCTGCAAGAGCGCAGCAATTGGTTTAGAAAGAATAAATACACATTGAAGCCTGGGGCCAGTGGCAATCCTTGGAACCCACCCGGCAGGGCTGTTCCCTTGGAAAGCAGGCAGTGCAGAAGACTCCCTCTCTCAGAAACATGTACAAAGTCAAGGCAGCTTCTGACTGTGGCTTCATGCTCATCATTTTACCTGATGGTGGGTGATAAATTGCAACCTGCAGTGGGAAATAACTATTCTTCTGGAGAGAGTTCACCTATTTCAGTGGGCTTTGCAGTTACTATGTCCTGGAAGACAAAATTGAAGATGGTTTTGTTCTGGGAATCTCAGGTTGTTCTGCCGTCCTGTGCCTACAGCAGCCTGCTGGAAGGAGACAGATGCTTGAGGTGAGGTGAGTCCCCCAGTGAGAATGAAGCTGGTGAGCAGAGAGCATTTAGCAGCCTGGAGAATTTTCTGGTCACTGCACCTGAGGTTTCAGTCTCAGAGCATTAGATCTTTTTAATTCTATTGGAGGCCCTAGCATTCCAAGACCTCCACAGAATTACTCTGATGCCATGATAAACTCACCCATTGCTAAAGTGATCATAATTTTCAAGAGTTTTCTACAATGTTTAATTTTTCTCACACTCTCTGAGCTAGACTGGCACAGTGCTGAGGCAGGACCTCTTTATCCTGTGAATGCACTGGGCTATATTCCATAGACTACTATGTGTGAAGGTCCTACCATCTGCAAGCTATTTGTTTCTTCCTCTCTTGCTCCTTCCCCTTCCCCCCTGCAGATGATCAAACCCAGGGCCTCATGCATGCTAGGTAATGTTCTACCAGCTGAACTATATCCCAGCCCTTCATACTGTACTTCTAACAATCATCCAAAGGGGAGCCTTTCCCTGAAGATTCCCAGGTATAGATACCTCTGCCTGCTGAGGACTCCCTAGAAATTTGTCTGTAGTTCTCTCTGAGCATAACACTATTCAATTTTTTTTTTTGCTCCAGAACTTTGCTATCTTTTGGGTCCCTCTGCATGTGGCACACAGGAGCAGGCTAGTCCATTCACTTTCCCAGGGCATCTTACACATCCTGTCTTTGCTGACCTTTGCTGGCTCCTCTTCTCCCTGAGCCAGACAGATTTGCTCTATGGCCTTAGACTATTGTAAACTCTGGAATGCTGTTTTCTTCTGCTCTGAGTGAATTAAAGCGTATTGTTCCTCAGGGCACGCGGGGGGAAGAACACGATATTGAATGTTGTGTAAAGCACTGTTCCTGACACACAACATGCATGACATAGATGAAAGTAAATCTTTCTAATGGAGCCTCCTTACCCACTTGTGCTGTCTTGGTGTTGACCACAGCTGTCTCAGTAGCCTCTGCACTCTGTAGCATGTCCTGTTGGCATGGAAATATGGATGAGTCTTTGTGGTGTGATAGTCTGGTTCTTGACTGGAGCTGGCACTTTGTGCAGGCAGGCTATTGAGGGCTATGCTCTATGCTTCTCCCAGAACATTCCTAGTACAGATATCTGTGACTAATGCTGGGACAACAGGTCTGTCTTTGCAAGGTCACAGAGCTATACTGAGCAGGCAGGGTCTGAGTCCATTCCATGGCCTTTCCTCACAGATTGCCTTCGGTTTCCTAGCAACCCCAACACCTCCACATTCAGGTGAGGGAGCAGCTGTCCTGAGTCAGAGGATGATCGAAAACAATCATCCTACAAAGGCAAGGGTGTACTGTGCCTCAGAGTTCCAAGGCTCCAGGAGAGGGGAGTGCAGGCTGTGTCACTGGAAAGCGCAGATGTGGCAGACTGTCAGCCTTTTGGGAAACAATGATGTCTCAAGTGGGCCTGTCACGAGTAAGACCCACTGGTGTTTTGAAGAGTGTGTGATTGCAGGAAAATGGGGGTGGAAGGTGGATCTCCACGCTTCTTGCAGTGAAGCTGACAGAAGAGGGCGCCGCTGTCCTGTGGCAAGCAATCCCTGGCCACTGTTCCCTTTCCTTCCATCTTTAATGTTTCTTCTCCTTTGCCCCAGGTTTTGCTGAGTCTCCTTTAGGGTAGCTTTCAAACTCATCCCTTCCTGCTCTTTGCCTCTTCTGCAGCAAGCTCTATCTCTTTGACTTGCCAATCTACAGGCCCAGTCTTTCTCAGGCGCTGAAAGACTTAGCAGGAATATGTTCTTCAAAAGCCTAAGTTTTCACATCTGGGAGATGGTAAGAAGGAAACTTAGGCATGACTGATTCTGCCACTCACCTGAGCCCTCTATCTCCTTGTGAAAGATAACCACAGATGCCCAAATCTCCCTACTTTTTGAGTAAAAGTTAGAAGGTGGGATAGCAGCTGTGGAGACATGAAGGCTTGATGTTGAGAACAGCCTCATGCTAGAGATCTGAGAGCAATGGGACAGAGAAGGTAGGTAACAGGCTTGGGGTACGTGGGGGTCATCAGAACCCAACCTTATCCCCACCACAGGGATTGACTCCCTTAAACAGCCTGAAGAAGTTTCCACATCTAGACTAAGAGTGTGGCCTCTGGGGACAGATGTCACAGCTTGGCTCTCAAACATGATTTGGCAATTAACTGCCTATCCAATGGAAAAACAAGCTAGTTTTTCTCCCTTAAGTTCCCTCATCTTTAAAGTGACCTTACTAGTGCCTGCTTTGCAAGTGTGTGATAAGGAAGTGATGCCCTATGGAAGCCCACAGAGTGAGACAGGTGCTCAGCCAATGTCCACACTTGGTATTAGTCAGGTAATGGGTCAAGGATTGGGTGGAGATGACCATTTCTTATTTCATTCCCCTGTTGCTAGCAAAATGTGTGTCACATCTTACTGGTGCAGCATTAGGACCCTTTCAGAGGCCATTCCTCCTCACATAGGGTCTGCTAAGGGAATTTATGATGATCAATGAGGGGAAGATTACAGGGCAGGTGTCCCTGAGGTCCCAGAGGGTAAGGTTGACTCGTGCAGCCTGTGCTCTCAGCCCCTCTGCTGTGATGAGGCTGTCTTGAGTGGGTGAGCCAATCACCCCATGTACTGATACTCAAGCTGATCACACATTTCCACATGGTGTAGAGCCTCATGAGGTCCCCTAGTGTAGTAAGGTTTACTGTTCCCATTTAACAGAGGACTCTGAGGTCCAGAGTGGTGTATGACTAGTCTAAAGTCCTTTGGCCACAAAACTATAAAGCTGTGCTGCAAATTCAAGGGTACTAGTTCCAAACCCAGCATTCTTACCTTTGTCCTCTGCCTCACAATGGCAGATCCACTGCCATATGTCATTCTCATGCAGAATCATTCGTTCTGTCCTGGGCTGTGCCTACGGTACACACACACACACAACACACACACACACGTATGCACAGCCACATGTAGACACATGTATGCCTTCTCATACAAATCGTCATGGACACACACATACTGACATAACATTACTAAGACACCAGAATACATAGGCACATAGTCAGGTGCAAATACACAGACACATGCGACCAAACTCACATGTACAACCTTGCGGTACACAAAGCACCCACATTGCACAGGTGTTTCTGTTTGAGGTGTGCCCTGCCACCCCTTTCCCCACCTCATCTCTTTGCTTCTTGGAATAGGAAAATGATCACATGGCTCTCCTCCTTGTTTGAGTGATGATGGGCATGGCGTGGGCAGTTTGTAGGTGTGGAGTCAGGAGGTCACAGTACAGAGAACTGAGGCTGGACCCAACACTTTCCACAACTGTATGCCTTGTCCTCAAGTAGGTCCTTATCCAGCCTCCCTCTGCTCCCCAGGGGACCTGGATGGAGCCCCACGGAGCTTCCCACTGGTCAGCTTATTCAGCTGCTGAGTATGGGATGTGGGCGGGCAGGTGAGTGACATGTGCTGCACCTTTTGTTTCTATGTCAGATAGTTTCTTTTTTTTAGTTAAAAAAAAACAAGACAGAAAAAATACTACAGAATTTCAAAAAAAAATTAACGCTAAGAAATCACTAGTTGATAAATTACACATTGTCAGATAGTTTCTTAATGCAAGTATGCTGAAGGGTCCGAAGCCCATGTGAGTTAGAGGCAACTTGGGGAAGAGCCTTTAGGAACTAAAGTACAAGAGGCCTGTGGCTCTCCCGAGCCATAAGCTCTGTATTCCACTCACTCTTGTACAACCCTATGCCTTCTAGGTTTGTTCATGTTCATATTTTCATTTGACCCTCACAACAGCCCCGAGACGGACAAGCTGCTATTATGCGGAGACAGCAAGGTCCAGAGCGCTGAAGGTAGTAAGTGGCAGAGCCTGACTTACCCTAAACTTAAAACTCTCTCACTTCTTGGGCTTCTCAATGACATCAAGCAATTCATCATTCATAAATTTACCTAAGCTTACCTCATGCCCTCCCTGAATCCTCCATCTATCCTCCCTGAGAGCAGCTTAGCATGGTAGTTTCATCATGGATCCCTTTAAATTGCAACCTCAGCTTTGTGACCTCTGTACTAGTTACTTCTTCTCTGTGTTTCTTTGTCTATAAAATGAGGAGACTAACTACAGATAGGGACAAGAAGAAAATTAAAGATCTGAATATAAAACTCTTAGAAACAGGACCCGACACACAGCAAGGACTATGTGCATTTGGTTCCAGCATGTTGAAGTCTGGGCCTGGCTGCTCTGAAAGTAGCTGCCTTCCCTTGGCCTGATTTTGAGAGCATTTCTGGGCCTTCCCCTGTTCCTTCTAAGTGTGTGAATGCTATTTTCTTTTGCTGGGGTCTGCTCTATTCTGGTTCTCTACACAGGTAAATGTTTCTTTCACCCTGACCTTTATACCCCTTCAATTCCCAGAGCCCGTGGGAGATGCTTCCATGTGGTCCCCCCTCCCCAGTCTGTTCAGACTCTACCTCTTGCCTGAATAGCAGTTATGGCCTCTCCAGTCCTTCCTATTCCTGTTATGTGGCTGCCAGGCTGTTCTTCTCTCATCCAGGCTGGGTTCAGTTCCTGCTGCTGGAGGCCTCTATCTGATCCTGTCAAGACAGCCTGGCACATATACAGTGTGTGCCTCAGTCCATCGTGCGGTGGGACCTCAGCTTCATGCATCTTCTGCAACCACTTCCCAGGTCTGTGGTGATGTGTCATACCCCAGGAATGGAGAACAGGGCCCTGTTCCAGCTGGCAGAAGTCACTGGCCACACCTTTTCTCCCACTTCTTTCTCTCTCCTGAACAGGTGGCCCAGGCTCAGGCAAGTCCTATGGCTAAGTATTGATACTGAACAACATATGCTAAATTCCAGCCTTTCCTTTATGAAGTATCTATAATCCTGAGGTTACCACTCTACAGAACCACCCCATAGCTATGTTCAGAATTTCATAAGCTGTATGACCTCAGACTAGCCTCTTGACCTCTTTTTTGTTTGTTTAAATCCTCTCACTTATAAGGTATGGATAATAACAATGTCTTTATTTTATTTTATTTTATTTTATTTTATTTTAGTGGTGCTGAGGATTGAACCTAGGGACTTGTGCATGCAAGGCAAGAACTCTACCACTGAGCCACATCCCTAGCACTAACAATGTCTGCATAGAGTTTTTTTGGGGAAAGATTTACAGCTTTGTAATCACTCCAGCCTCTAGTACAATATGTTGTCCTACACACTGAAGAACCTCTGAAAATATTTGTTGAATAGTTCACTGATTGGCATGGGCTGTGGAACAAAGCACCTACAGTGGAACTGTAGACATCTGCCTGAGAGGGTGGGGTGGGCGGTAGAGGCTGCATGTGTCCAACGAAACACCACAGAGGCTAGTGTCTACACTTATGACTGAAGTTCTGCTTCTGGTTTCTTTAGGCCTGTTTTTCTATTGACTTGTCTGTGGCTTTTGAGTGGGGGAGCTGATGAGAGGCTTCTGGGAATTTCTTAAATTCCAAGAAGGCTCCAGAATTTCTAGAATAGAAATTTACATAGTGGATGGGAATGTGGGGGCTCTGTGGTCTCTCCTGGGGGGAAGTCAGGGGGAAGAGTGAAACTGCTATTCCTGGGAGGCTCAGAACTAAATAGCTAGGAATGTGGACCATAGAATAATACTCATTAAAAGCAGGCTGGGAAGCGAGCCAGTCAACCCACCCTGTTCATTGTCTCACATGCAATTGAATTTCCCCAGAATCCTTCAGGAACTCTAGGAGAAGGGACTCTGATATGGCAGTTAAGATCCAGCTGCAGAGACTAAGGGTGGGTCAAAGGAAAACAAAATGACCATGCACTCACACTCACCTGTGGGAGTGATGGAGGGGAAGGTGTGTCTTCTACAATTTGTGGATCCTTGGCTGCTCTGGCCGGGTCAACTCTCCATGGCAGAGGAGATGTGCTGGTTTCAGGGTAGACTGGAGGACTGGCAGGAAGGAGCCTGCCCAGCAGATGCCTAGGATTCAGAAATCCTATCCCTCTGTGAAACAGGATCACCCTGATTGTCTGTGTCTTTGAGGAAGCTTGAGAGATGGATCCAGCCATGGTGGGTGGGTGGGTGCAGGGTGGCAGGGCAAGCTCAGGAAAGAATAGCTTCCAACTCCATGACTGAAGGTGCATGGTTGGCCCTGAGCCAGAGGATAAGTTAGCTGCTGACTCAGGATGTTTCCTGTGGCTATGATAACATGCTGGCCACAGAAAGTGGTGGTGCTGGCCTATGTTTCCCTGTCGTTCACCCAAGCTTAAAGAAGACCTTGTCACAGATGTAGATCAGGTCAGGACTTGTGTTCTTGGGCTCCTCAGTGACTGATCTTGGCATCAGTTTATCACAACAGGTGTTTTGACGGTGGGGAGGATCAGGGAAAGGGGATTTGGTTTGGTGTCTTTCAACCTGGAATACAGAACTTTGGCCTGACTGAACTGTTGTACAGATTTTTCTTTGACTTCAACCAGCCCCCATTCGGTCCCCCTGGGAGGGTCCTGGCCTGGAGGAGAGTTTGTGTTGGGAAGGAATCCCTCTACAGGGAGAGAGGACCCTTTTACTCCTCACTCTCTTCCAGAGTGTGATGCTAGGCAAACTGACACTTTTAGGATGGTGCATTTGATTAATAGTAACTGCCTAAGCAGAGCCGTGAGCAGAAGATACCTCACTTATACCCTGTTTCTCCCTCCATTTGGTCAGTGGCCTTCAGATTTTGTATTGAACCTCCGTTCTTAAGAACAAGAGGGAGTCTGGGTAACAGCAAGAAGGAGCAACAGAGAGGTGGAATTCAACTGTTTTGGAGTCAGAAGACTATGTATTGGGTCTCATAGTGTTTACTAGCTTGTGACCTTGAGCACGTCCCTCCAGTTCTCTGAGGCAACAAACACACGTAGCACACAGGGTCTTGAGACAGTTGCTTGGGTTCAAATCCAGGCTCAGTTATGAGCTGTATGGCCGTGGGTAAACTGCCTAGACTCTGCTTCCATTTTCTCATCTGTAAAGTACAGATGAGAATAATAGTGAATCCTTCCAGTGTTGTTGGGAAGTTTAACTGAATTAATCCATATATAGCACTAACACTAATTCCTGGTATTCTTAAAACTCTCAGTCATTGTCCTCTAGCCTATGTAGTAATAAATCATGACTAGATAATGAATTTTGAGTGCTTTGTACATTATAAAGTGTTGTATGATTCAGGAATGCATGTTACTATTAACAATTAGATTATGTCTTTGAGGTTCACAGGCTTTACCTTTAAAGTCTTCCCACATTTTAGGAGGTTCCTGCTCCACACTGGGTGGCCTTTGTCTCTTCCTTTGTCCTCATCCTATTTTCAGTCTTCATCCCTTCTCCTTGATATTGTCCTTCATAGAACTTCATTCATAAAACTGTCCAGTCCAGTCCATCTCCAAAGGCTGCTGAGAGACAATCAGCTAATCCTACAGAAATCAGGGAATTTGCTCTCAGAGACCTGTGAATGCACAGTGCCTCTACTCCAAAGGGGCTGAGCTAGTAGGTATTTTGGGCTATATTGGAATAACTCCTGTGCTATTCCTCATGGGAGGCTGGCTTATTTTCCTGCATATGGGAAAATATGTGTTCCTTTTCTTGTGGGGTTCTATCTTGGAGAGGTTGGTTGATGTCCCAGAAAGCCTGGTGACTGCTCTACCAGTTCTTTTAGTCAAGGTCTGAGTTTTGATCTGAGTTCAGATTGGGGCTCCTCATTATTGTCCTGGACCCATCACAGCTCAGTTCCAAGGGTTGGGAGGGACGAATGGGTAGCACAAAAGCCCTTCTCATCAATATCTAATGAGTTCATCAATAAAGAATGCCTGTCTGCTCCCTGTGAGCAATGCTGCCCTACTCCTTCCATCTTTCTCTCATGACTCCCACTTGTTATTTTACTTTCTCTGTGTTACCTGGTTGGCCTTTCTTATGAGACTAGACTTGTAGTGAGTAGAGCACCCAGAATGCTTGCAATTCATCTTGCTTTCCCGAGGCAGAAAGCTGTGCTTGAAAGATGCACCTGTCCTCCCTGCCCTAGGGAGGCTCTGCCTAGCAGGATGTAGACATGCTGGGTATGTGTGGGGAACAGCTGCAGCTCTGTTCCAGTCACTTTTCTCTTTGAAACCAATATTAATATTCTCTGAGGAGTAAAACATTTGAATAGCCTGGGAGTAGGAGATAGAAGGAGGAAGGGGGAATGGATGAGGTAAACTTTGTTTATGCTTTTGCAGGAGAGTTCACAATATGATTCTCCATCCTAAGATAGTCAGCGTTCTTCATACATCTTGGTAGATATGCCTGAACCAGGTAGAATGGTTTTTGTTAGGCTAAATCAGTTAGAAAGGCCGATTCTGTTTATTTGTTTTAAGTATGTTTATCTATGTGCCTGGCATTGTACTAGGTGCTGGGATACAGAATGAACTTCACTGGCATTACTGAGATTATACTCTAGATATAACTTTGCAACTGCTACGTCCTAATGATTTTTAAAATATTTCCATTCAGATACAATTAGCATACAATAAATTACACATACTGAAAGTGTAAAATTTGATTAGTTTCTACATAAGTGAGTACCTCTGAAACCATTACAACAATTACTCTAGTGAACATTGCATCACTCCCAAAAACTTCCTGAAGTCCCTTTGTAATGCTTCCCTTTTCTCCCTATCCCAATCCCTCACCAATTAACTAAGAATCTGATTTCTGTTATTAGAAGTTAGTTGTTCTTTTCTAGAGTTTTGAGTAAATGGAACCATGGTGTGCAACTGTATGTTTTCATTCAGCAGAATTGTTTTTGTTGCATGTATCAATATTTCATTCCTTTTTATTCAATTGTATGGGTAGCACACCAGTTATTTATTTCTTCATTTGTTGAAGGACATTTGGATTATTTCTGGGTTTCAGCTAGCACAAATAAAGCTGCTATGAGCATGCATGTGCTACTCTGTGTATAGACTTAGGATTTCATTTTCTTTGAGTAAATATGTAGGAATGGATTGCATTTTCCAGTTTGAGCTGAATTTCAGTGTCTTTAAGCAATTATAGGTTTTTAGAATCTTCCAGAATCTTCCAAAATATTGAGGATAAAGCATGTGGACATGTATAGGTGCCCAGAGGAAGGAGCATAGGTAAAAACTGTCAATGACCACAGGTAAAAATTGTTTTCTTTTGAGCCAGTATGATATGGTCCTTTACAATCTAATTACCAAGGCTCAGTCAGCTGATTATCAACTTTGATTCTATCCTGAGGCATAGCTGTGGCCAGAAAAGAGGCCTCATCTAGTTTGCTGGCCCACAAGGGGTTTACTTGGGCCTGGGAAAGATGAGAACATCTGGCTTCAGATGCTAGGGTAGCCAAGTTATTGGTAGGCACTGTGATATCAACAATGGTGTGTGATCAAATGCAGAGAGCCAAATCTGCTTGCTCCTCTAACCTAGGACTCCTGCCATGTTTTATAAATGATTCCATTTGGTGTGAATTAATCCTTTTTGTCTCCCAGCACTGAGTCTAAGTTGAAGACTATCTTTCCTGGGGCACTACTATACCTTCTTTCATCTGGAAGGTTCAACTCAACCTGGCATGGGCTTAGCTGCTTTTATTCTAAGGAGTAACTTGAATCCTAGTCTATAAGAAATGAAAGGTGGAAACCTATAAAGTTCAGTAACTTTGCTGACTTATTAATTGAGTAAAGTCTATATTTATTTACCAACTGGTTGTTTTAGTGTTCTCCAGAGGAATAGAACCAATACAATGCATATATAATTATAGGTGGGAATTTATTAGATTGGCTTATATGATCTCAAGCTGAATAGTCCAGTATTGGTCATCTGTTATGGCTTGTGACTTGATGTCCCCCCAAAGCCTTATGCATCATGGGGTCAGGTTTCTAGAGGTTTGTGATTGATTTATGGTCCAATGCTGGGATTATGGGTGTGAGTGCAACACTCACCCTAGGGTAGGTATGGCCTACATACTATATAAGGGACAGAAAGAGTCTTTTCTGTGCTCTTCTTTCTTTTTGATCCTTATCCTTTTGCTGTCTTTCACTGCCATGACCTGTTGCTTCTCTACCATGTTCCACTCTGCCTTGGAGCCAGCTGAATATGGACTGAAAGCTCCACAAACTGTGAGCTAAATAAGACTTTTCTCCTTTAACTCTGGGTGTCAGGTATTTTGACTCAGCAATGAGAGAAAAGTAACCAACACATCCCCTGTAGACTAAAGAATTGGAAAAACCAGTAGTTGCTCAGTCCTAGAAGTTAAGAAGTTTCAGAATAAGAGAAACCAATTTCCTCTTCTGCTTTTTGTCTCATGTAGGCCCCCAGCCTATTGGGAAGTGCCACTTACATTCAGGAATTATCTTTCCTCCTCAGTTAACTGACCCACACACCAATTATCTCTAGAAACAACCTCACAGACACACTTAAAGGATGCTTTACCAATTTTCTGACATCCCTCAATCCAGTTAAGTTGATGAGCACCACTAGTGTCACACTAGTAATTAAATATAGAAACTGCACTAGTTGCTTGAGTTACAGGAAACAGAGACTTAGGGTTAGATGCTTTTGGTTCAGAGGGGCAGTCTAACAAGAAAGTAATGGCAAATGTTCCCCTAGGAGATAAGCACTATGATACAGATATAATGTAGGGACACTGCTTTCCCTGACTAGGCAGCTTGCCAAGCCAGCAAAGAAGTCAAACACCAGGGAGTTTAATTTCATCAGGAAGAGTCCTGATATTGCTTCTCTTTGTACTCTCATTGGCTCAGAAACCTGCCATTTTTGTCAGAAGATTCAACTGAGAAGAAAACAAATGTGTTCGAATTGCACATGCAAAAATCATGATGGGGAAAACATGCAGAAATGGATTCTGGAATTTATCATAAAAACTCACTAAATGACATTATTCACAGTGGTTACATTTTAATTTTTTTGGAGCACTTATGCTAGGTGATACAAGGCCAAAGATTTTGCCTATGTTCCTGCATTTGATCCCTAAAGGAATAGAAGTATGTTCTATTATCTATTTTACAGATGAGGACATTGAATCCCTGAGGGAGTTTGCCTGCTCCAGGTGTTTGAGCTCCTGAGATGAAATGTGTATTTAGGCTTGTAGATTCAAACTATGTGGTAAAGGTGTGCACCATGTGCAGGGCAGCAGGTGGCTGTGGAGAATGTGGAGGACCAACTACATGAGGAAGTCAGCAACGGTTTCCCTGAGAAGCAGCATTTGAGCTAAAGAAATAGTAATTTAGGATGAGAAAAGGATGCAGAATTGGAAGCACCCAGTGGAGAGGAGATTTTCTGAGTCCTGTGAAGGCCAGAAGGGCAATTATCTTATGCCTAGGAGTGTGGGAGCTCAGGCAGGAGGCATCTAAGTTATGTAGCATCTACACAGGCCACCACATACTTTGGAGTTGTGGTGTGATCTGTTCATCAACTGGGGTCCCTGGTGTAACTTCCTTACCTGACTGAGAATGAGGCTGGGTATCTAGGGAGGAAGGAGACCAGGTCTGAGGCCCAGGGAATTTACAGTCCAAGGCAGTGTTAGTCATTCTTTTTTCTTTTCCTCCTCCTTCTTCCTCCTCCTCCTCCTCACCCTTTCTCTCCCCCTTCCTCCAACATTTTATTCAAAGAAAATTTTTAATGAAAGTCCAATCTAAAAAACAGAAGATATAAAGGGTATTTTGTGTGAATTATGGTGGAGCCCTGAGCTGTGCCTGCTGACTCTTGGATTCCCTACTCCTAGAATCATCTCTAGCTCCACAGAACACAGTCTACTCAGTTGCTATAGTCATCATGGTTTCCAGTGCTTTTCATTCAAACCTTCCTGGTTGTTCTGGTCCCCTTCCTAGCTGTATCTTCTGCTCTCCTCTCTCAAGCATGCAGGCTGCATGACTCAGTCCAATTTGGTCCTTTGCCCAAGAACCTGATCTCCTTGCTCTCCACTGTGACCTCTGGATCTTTTACAACCCCCAACCTGGGAGCAGGGCCAGGGGCCCAGGGCCTCCATCTGTCCAACTGGACATCAAGCTATGAAAAATGAACTCCCGTATCAGATCCTGGGGCCTCTCAGGCTTCAGTGTAGGCTTGCCCTTCTGACCTAAACTCTTGTCCTCCAGTTTCTGGGACAAAAGGATGATCAGGGCTGTGCATCCCTCAGGGAGGCTATATTATCCCAACAGTATGTAATGGAATTAAACTCAGCAGGGAGAAAGAGGCAATCTGAAGGCAGGGGAGAGTGAATCAAAGGGTGGAAATGAACAAGAAGCTGCTTTCTGCAACATTAGGAAATAAACTGCTATCATAGCACTTAGAGTCATGTTTTCATTTCTACTGTCTCAGGCCAGTGTAGACTGTCTCCATCTCTTAGCACCTGAAGACGTTAGTGATGCAGGTAGATTCTTTTCATACATGCACAGGTCTGCTAGCACCTAATATATGCCTTGACATTGTGTTCAGTATAGGAGACAGATATAGTGGGAGTAGGGGAACTTAAAGCAGAAATGGCATAGATCCATTAGTGTTAGAAATATCCAGAACCACTTCAGGATTCTAGGAGGACTGAACAAACATTGTATGCATGTCACTTTGCTCTGGGAGGCTTTCAATAAATATAGCTCTGACATAAATGGGAAAATGATAGATATGTTTGTTAGGGAATCACAGAGGAGGGAGTGCTTAGGTTGGGATGGAGGAAGGGGCACTTACGTTGGGAGGGAAAGATAGCATCTTTGAGGAGTAGCTGGAACAAGTCCTATAATATAAATGGGATCTCTTGAAGCAGAGAAGAGGTTTGTCTATGGAATGAAAGAAGGGATATGGAGAAGGGTATGGTGGGCACACGCAAAAGAAAGCATGGAGGCACATGCAAACCTGGTTTATCCTGTAAACTCCAAGATCGGGAGTGTGTCACCTACATGACATCAGAGACCCTTCAGCGCAGCATCATAGAATGGAGAGCTCTGGACTCAGACAGATCAGGGTTCAAATTCCAGTGGTGTGGCCTTGATGCATTTCTTAACTTGTTGAACCTCAGTTCCTTAATATTGAAAGAGAATTTGCTAACTATCTCGTTGGCTTTTGCAATGCAAAGGTGAAAAGAAACATGTTATTACAGAATTTGGCCTGTGAAACTGTGCTCCTGCCTCATGTATGAAGCAAAGAGCTAGAGACTGGGAGTTGGAAGGGGTCAGCACTGCCTTCTCTGTGGGTAAGCCCCTCTATGGCAAAACTGTCAGGTGGCTGATTAGCAACTGTGTAACATTTCCAGGCATGTGCAATGATCACTGGACTACCATAACCTTGACTGTAGGAATTTATTGTGTCCCACTCTGGTCCTGTGCTAGGAAAGAGGTGGTGGTCACTGGTCAGAGATGCAGCTACAAGAGGGAGCTTAGGTGTTTCTGATTCTGGCTCCAGATTTCTACAGGCATAGAGGCTATGACTTGTGCAGGTTTACCCAGTGTGTTACAGTGAATCTTTCAATTGCCACATAGCAGAATTTACCTATGGAAACCAGCCTTTGGCTTAGTCCAGTTCAGTGACATTACAGGGGAATTGATTAGTCCTTACCAGCTCTGATTCTGTGATTTGTGGCTTGGAAAGTGCTCTATTGTGTTAGTACTGTCACCAAACCTGGAATTATGCAGTATAGGCTAGCCCAAGCAAGATGGAGTGTTGTCAGTGGGGTCTTACCTTGCCATGGTCAGGGAAAGGTAAGCAGAAGGGGGAGACTGGAGTGAGCTGGGGGACAAAGCATGGGATAGGCTGGGAGTAGTTTAGGAAGGATGTCATACAGGAAAACCTGAATAGTATACAACTTTAGCTCAGAAGTTAGTATGGAGGTGGCTGAGTATGGTGTGCTATGTGTGCCTACAGGGCAGAGCCTACAGATTCCATGGGGATGGTGGCATAAAAACATCAGCATAGGGTATCCACATTAGGGCATCTCTGGCTGCATGTGTGGCATCAGAATTGGGGTAATACTCATATCTGATCTTGAGGGAGTAATAACTGTAAGGCAGAACTCTACACTGGAGGAACTGACCACTGGATAGGCTCCCAGAAAAGGGCCAGTGTGGTCAGAATGAAGTTGCTAGTAAGGTCAGGTGGTATTTGCAGCAAGAGGTTACAGACCCTGGGAATTATGTAGGTTATGGGGAGGCTGGATGGGAGGAGCAGAGCTTCTGGGTGCTAGCTTTCTTTGTCTTATTGTCCCCTCCTGTCCAGCAGGGCCTTACTGGGATGGTTCCATGGCCTACTGAGTTAGAGACAAGACCTCGGAGTGCTGGAAGGAACCCAGGAGGAGTTGTGTTATCTAACTTGCCAGATGGCCCTGGGCAATTCCATTAGCCAGGCTGGCCTCAGTTTTTCCATCAGCAAACTAGGGATATTACCTCTGCTTTGCTTTCCCTACAGTTTCTTTAAGGGTTAAAATAAAAGCTACTTGGCATAGTGGCTAGCTGTTTCCTGTCTCATCATGAGATCTGTCCATCTTCCAGAGCAAAGGTCTAGCCTCTGGCTTCCTCAGTGATCCCCACAGTGTTCAGGATGGAGCTACATCCATTGTGCAGTCTGAGTGAGAGGACAGGCCACAGCTGAGGCCAACCTGCAGGACTCTGGCAGCTGGCAAGACTGCTGAGGAGGGAACAGCTTGGTGATGGATGACGCTGCCAGCATTTGCCCATCTGGCAGCCTGAGAAATTTGCATAAAAACAAAGACAGCTCCAGAGGCATGAAATATTGATGTCCTGGGACTTTCCAGAGTGGCTTCTTGATCTTATGCTGCAAGAGGCTGGGCTCCTGACCCCAGCATAATGGCGCCTCCTGCTTGTGGAGGAGAGAGCATTGCCTTGGACTAGAGGACCACCTAGGAGTCCTTGGGAACATTCACTGGTTTTGGGTTTCAGGTGATACTGACTTTAATCAACTGGGTTGAAAACAAAAACACTTTGGATCAGGTTCTCAGAGGCTCAGTTTGTAGTCTGATGAAGGCAGATGGGAGTGTTGGGCCACTCAGCAGGCCCAGACCTCCCTCTAATCCTCACTGACCAAATGGCAACCTTTCAAGAGTGACAGAGTGGGGAGGAGAAGAGCCAGCTCTGACAAAGCTGGAGCAAGGGGAGAGGTGGTAATGGGGTGCCTCTCATCAGTATGCCAAAGGGGATCTGCTAAAGAAAACTGCTCTCACAGCACATCGGTTTTCTTTTTCTTTTTTTTGGGCAGCTCTTGGATCCCTTCATTTGAAAATTCCTCTTCTAACAATGATCAAGAGTGCAGGCCAGAGTATTTAGATGGAAAGGGGAGAGTGCAGTAGTACAGGTACATTTTGGGTCTGTCCTCAGGCAGGGCCAGAACTCTGTTTGCAGTTTTGCTTCTCTCAGGAGGTGGGGGTGCATCACAAAGTCTGAGATCCCTTCTCAGCTCTGACCCTGGAGGCATTCCCTTCTGGCCCAGAACTTCCTTTTCCATCTGCCAAAAGACCAGGGAAATTCAACACCAGTCAAATTCCTATATCCAGAGCAGATCAGTCCTAATAAGTCTTTCGGTGTAAGCTCCTCCAGGCTGCTAGCCAAGGCTTAGTCATCTTTGTATACTTGGCTCTTGTTTTATGGGAGGTACCTGAAAGATGTTTGATGAAATTCACAGAATCATGAAGTATGGGGCAGGGCAGGGTCCATAGTTGGATAGGGTCCATAGGATGAAGGAAGCTTCCACAGGCCAATAGAAAAATACTGTTTGCTCTAGTCAGGGAGATCTGGTAGGGGGAGAGGGTTTTCTCTGCTAATCTAAAAGCATTCTCTTAACTGGTTGACAAGAGTTAGTAAGATTCTTTCTGGCCAGGGACTTCCTATCAGAACTACAGCAAAGCAGCATTTTGGGCTGTTCACTTTATTATTTTTTATCCTATCTAAAAGCAAATGTACATTCACAAATGAAAACTAGTGACAAACAGAAGAAAACAACTATGATGCTCTCAGTAAGTCAGGCCATGTGTTAACATTCTTTTTCTAAGTAAATCTGAGTTGTCTGGGTTATGGGTGCTCCCCCATTCTGCGAGCAAGTGATGCTAACTGTACCCACTTCCCACACTTTGACCCTTGGAGTGAACCTCCTGACCTCCTATTCCTCATGCCACATGTGACTCCTGGTGGACACTGGCTGAAGATTGCAACCCATTTGCATGTTCCAGGGATCCTGGGGGTTTTTGGAAACATGCTGCACAATTTAAATCTATTTGGATCATTCTTCTTCTCTTTTGTGACTCAACAATGGCAGTGCCCCACCTTATCGGGGTGGGGACAATGACCTATTGCTTACTCAAACTCAAACTGAAGTGTGAGGGAGGGGAGGGGGGAGAGCGCAGATAGCTACATCATTCTGTCATATAGGAAAGACTATTAATTTAGGGTCTTTACTGAGACCAGAGGTTTATCACTTTTAGGTTTCTCCACACAGCAGCCCTTGGGATTGTTCCAGTATGCAAATCAGATCTGCTACACCCCTCTTCAAAATTCTTCAATGACTCACCATCTTCTACAGGGAAAAATTGCTATCCCAACATACTTTGTAGTTTAGAGCAATGACTCCCAGCAGACCCTTATGTATTGGGAGAATGGCCCTGGCCAAGAACAGTTGACCCATATGTGCACAAGAAATCATAAATAATAGTGACTTAAAGACACTGTGTTTGGT
The DNA here is from genome assembly GCA_004027455.1 of Hydrochoerus hydrochaeris. Lineage (NCBI taxonomy): Eukaryota > Metazoa > Chordata > Mammalia > Rodentia > Hydrochaeridae > Hydrochoerus > Hydrochoerus hydrochaeris. The sequence goes on from PVLA01002825.1 coordinate 240,735, forward strand.
GATGGTCTGTGATGTTACAACATATAATTAACATAGTGTTCATCCTTTAAACTTTAAACAAGAAGATAATAGTCAAACTACTTGACCACTGTATAACACACTAGAGTGGAAACAAAAGTATAAAAGGGAATGCTAACAGTGTGGTAAAGGGAGGGTAGGTGTACACATGGGCACGCACACACACAGATAGGATGTGTCAGTCACAAGAAAAATTCATTAGAAATTGTAGCAAAGGAAGGTAGAATCGGTCAAGTAAGAGCAACTGGGCCCATCTAATCCTCCTCTAGGTAGAGTTCAACTGGCAAGTGTCGGGAAGAGCTGCTCTGCTGACAAGTGAATCTCATTTACAGAAATGACTTCAGGAACCTGATGTCATTAAGCAATCAAATATTCCAATCAATTTATCTTGGTTGATTCTTCAATTTTTCCATAGTTTAGCTCCCACAAAGAGATTGTGTTCAGATTGGGTAAGTTTCTGATCACTTGACAGTTATATTTCTCGGTGTGATTTAATTGACAGTCTGGTCTCACTCATTGGTATTCACAGAAGATTAGTTAGTGTGCATCAGTATCCCCAAATCTGACAAAATTTGATTAGGAAAACTGATAGAATTTATCAGTATGTAAGAGCAAGGCTCATAGCCTTGTTGGTGGCCAGTTCATCAGAATAAAAGCTGTCCTTGGGTTTGCAGCCAGCTGGCCTCACATAACCTCTGTGTTAATATTCACCTGTCTTTGCATTTCCACAGTTAGTGCTATTATCCAGGCATGAATGAGTTTTGGGTGAGATCAGGTGAGTGCCTATTCCTGCTTGGTGGAAAAGTTATGGATGCTATGCTTAGCCCATAGACTCAAAGACTCACTACCAAAAGGCCCCTCTGCAGTCCCTTTATCTTATTAAAAAGACTATTCTGGGATGTTGTTTCAGGAGGGGTCATTCCAGATCATCTACCCCAAACTTAACATGTGAATACTCAGGCCCAAGTATTTATGTAAGTTGTCTTTAATTCACACCCCCACACTCCTCTGTTTGGGGAAGTATTCATGTATGGGAGAGACAGATTTGTTCTGACTGTGGTGTGGTTAGTGACTCAGGCATGCTGGCTAGTGCACCTTTGAAGGTAGAAACCATGCTTGTGCTGAACACTAAGAGCCTGGTGTTGAACATAGTCCTTTTGGGCCTCAACATGTGACTGGATGAGATTTGGACTTGGGAAGTAGTCTCTACACATTTTTTCTCAAATCTGAGTTTGGCTGTCTGGGGCTTCCCTTCTGCCATCCATTCTCTCAAGCTGTGATTTTGGCAAAAGCAACCCACTTACTTGTGCTTCATTACCTGTACTTTCTTTCCAATTGGTCACACTCCCAGAAGGTAATAAGAGAAGCTTTCTCAATTGAGGAACAATGGAGATTTCTCTTATTTTCTGCCTCTCTCTCATTTCCCAAACATATTCACTCTTGGCACCAGCATTGACTGAACCCTGACAACTAAGGGAAGAATTATGTCAAGGGGTAAGGGAATGATTTCAGAGTGGTGCTGGATGTATGTTTGTAATCCCAAAGCTCTACAAGGCTGAGTCAGGAGATACACTAATTTGAGCTCAGCTTAGGCAACTGAGTGATTTAGCAAGAACTTGTCCCAAAATAAAAAAAAATATAAAAGAACTGAGACTTTAACTCAGTGGAAAGCCCCTGGGCCCAATCTCCAAATATCCAGCGCCCCCCACCCCCCAAAAAGAAAAAGAAAATCAGTGTAGTACAAAGAGAATGCAGAGCTGGGATTCACAGGTTTGAATCCTATGTCCCGGGCTCTGGGATATTAAGTGGGTCATTTGGTTTTAGGACTCAAAGTCTTCATTTGTAAAAGGCTGAGCATGTTAATAGCCACTAACATTAATTTTCTGTAGTTCCATTTTGAACTCATAAAAATGTGTTTGCCGCACATACAGTTACAAAGTTGGATATCACTTGCTCGTTAACTGGGCTCTGTCCTTGGTGCTGAGATATTGGGTCTTGTATCACTGGCCATTGATTAGTTTTAGGAAAGAACTGTCAGTTTCACAAAATGGTGCACTATTGAACTTTTTGGCAATTTCTAGAATTTTGGCCCAAAAGTATTGCTTTAATAGGCAGGGCATAGGCTTGGGGCTTGAAGGATTGTCACAGAACTATTGTTAAAGAGTTAGATTTATAGGCTTAGGCAGTAACTCAGCACCATAGTGCTTGCCAAGCCTGAGTGAGGCCCTGGGTTTAATCTGCAGTATTGTACACACATGTACACACAGGCACACACACACACTCAACTGAAAGAATTAGATTTTTTATTGATACATTTTAAATATACATAATGATAATATTTGTCACAAAGGGTTTGTTCCTGCACATGATACATCTTGCTTCTTTTTTCCATCCCCTTTCTTTCCCTTCAACCCTTCTTCCTTATTTACAAAGGTTTCTTTCCGTTTTACTTATATTTTCTTATTTTTTCTTTCCCCTTTCTTCCTTTCCCCCTCAAACCTTTCTATTTCCCCTTTCCTTTTGAACAGTTCCTGAAAGAATTAGATTCTAACTCCAAGTCTTCAGGATGATTTGAGAAAATGTCTTTTATGTTACTGTATTTTTTTGAAATGACCAAGGGTTTCTGGATTTTCTAATACTATCCCAGTCTCAAATATGCTATTACATGATTTCCACAAATCAGCAATGTCTTAAACTTCTAATATTTTTCCATCTGTACCACACCACCAGGATGTCTCTTGTTGGTGAAAGTGGTTTAAAAATCTCTTGTTCAAAACCAGATTTCTGGTTTTGAAAACATGACTCTGGTATAGATATAATCTATTTGCCATCCCTTCTGTTGTTTTGGTAAAGCCTTTGGATAATAGATTGTCAGGAATTTTCCTTTTTCACACACAGAAAAAATTGTGACCATCATACAGAATGGGTAAATAACTGAAAATTAGGAAGGAGATGAAGATGTCCACACGTACTTCTACCCAATGTAGTATTTGAAACTTGAGTGAGAGCAATTATGGTAGACAAGAGAAAAAGATAAAATGTTTATAAATGGAAAAGGAAGAAATCAAATTATCCTTATTTGAGATGATATAATCCTATATAAGGAAGGCCTAAAAGACTCCAGCAAAAGACTTTTTAGATTAGATCAATTTTGCAAAGAGGCAACATACAAAACCATTCTTAAGAAATCAATAACTTTTCTATACACCAACAATGAACTAGCTAAGAAAATAATCAGGAAAACAATTCCATTTATAATAGCTTAAAAATGCCTAGGAATCAATTGCAAGATGGCCCACTGAGTGGCGGCGCTGTAAGAGAGCTTCTCTGAAGAAAAAAAAAAAAAAAAAAAAACAACTCAGATGCTGGAATCTGGAAAAATGGAGAAAGCCAAACAAAAGGAGAGGAATTCTCATGACCCAGGCAGAAACTGAGGAAAAAGAAAAAGAAAAAAAAAAAAAGAAAGAAAAAGAAGCATGGACAGAGGGCTGGAACTGGGAAAGCCCCAATCGCTGTACTGGCAAGTCTTAAATTCAGGTGACTCACGATCAAGCTGAGATTGCGGCCCTGCCAAGAGCGGGGTTGGTGAGCTCCAGACCCTTGGCTGGGGGTGGCCCTGAGACGGGGAGTGGAAACAGCCGGTCGAGCTGCGTAAACTTTGGTGAGTGAAGGGAACTGGAATCCCCAAACCGGGAGGACTGGCTGGGCGACATTTTGGAGTTGGGCAGGGCCGGCTTGAATTGGGGTCCTAGGCAGCGTCTGCAGATGACTCCTAGTCCAAAGCAGATTGGTGGGATCTGCTTGGGCTGGGCCACGGCCCTGGTTGAAACCCAGTAGCCAGGGACGAGGCTTTCCTGGGCCAGTGGCATCCCCAGGGAACACACAAACCTGTTGAAGCATAAACTGGTTGACTGGTGTAGGGGGAGGAGCCAGCTCTCAGTCTGCAACTCAGATCCGCTGCAGGCTGAGTGGCGGTACTTCCCTAGCAAGTGCGCTGCAGAAAAACTGTAAGCAAAACGAAAGGCCCAGATACCTCCACCACCCACCTGTCTGAAGGGGGCTGAAAACATGACAAGACAGAGAAAGAGCAAAAGGTCCCCAACTGCGGAAACAGGGAAAGTGAGTTCAACAGAGGTAAATGCAGAGGAGGTTGAGAGCAGCAAACCTGTAATGTCAGAGACAGCCTCATCGGAAATAAAGAAATACATCCGTGACCTCATTGTTGAATTTAATCTGAAATTCTAACTCAGGTGAAGCAAGATATAAGAAGACTAATAAAAGAAGTCCTGGGTAATCCTCAAGTAGACACAAATGAAAGAATAGAGGAACCCAGAGAAAGGAGAGAAGCCTTTGATGAAGAATATAAACAAAACCTAGAATATATGAAACAGATCCAAAGAGAATATCAGGAAATTAAAAACTCCATTGA
>PVLA01002826.1:0-18183 GCA_004027455.1 Hydrochoerus hydrochaeris
CCTCATTTATCTGAACTTCACTTCCGTTACCTATGTTTGGGAAGTTTTCCTTAATTATTTCTGTGAATAGACTTTTTATTTCATTTGTATTTATGGCTGCATCTTCATTCACATATTTTATTCTTAGGTTATAAATCCTCTTGTCATCTTCTAGCCTTTGTATCGTTGCTTCCTGGTTCCTTGTTATTTTTAAGAGATCGTTCCTTTCACGATCATACTTTGCAAATCTATCTACAAGTTTTGAAAGTTTGTCTTTAGTTTCTGTTAAAAGGTTTTGCCAGGTTTCAATGGAGTTTTTAATTTCCTGATATTCTCTTTGGATCTGTTTCATATATTCTAGATTTTGTTTACGTTCTTCATCAAAGGCTTCTCTCCTTTCTCTGGGTTCCTCTATTCTTTCATTTGTGTCTACTTGAGGATTACCCAGGACTTATTTTATTAGTCTTCTTATATCTTGCTTCACCTGAGTTAGGATTTCAGATTAAAATTCAATGATGAGGTCACGGAGGTATTTCTTTATTTCCGATAAGGCTGTCTCTGACATTATAGGTTTGCTGCTCTCAACCTCCTCTGCATTTATCTCTGTTGGACTCACTTTCCCTGATTCCGCAGTTGGGGACCTTTTGCTCTTTCTCTGTCTTGTCATGTTTCCGGCCCCCTTCAGACAGGTGGGTGGTGGAGATCTCTGGGCCTTTCCTATTGCTTACAGTTTTTCTGCAATGCACTTGCTAGGGAAGTACTGCCCCCCAGTCCACTGCGAATCTGTGAGTTGCACACTGAGAGCTGGCTCCTCTCGCTACGCCAGTCAACCAGGTTATGCTTCAACAGGTTTGTGTGTTCCCTGGGAATGCCACAGGCCCAGAAAAGCCTTGTCCTTGGCTATTGGGTTTCAACCAAGGGCGTGGCACTGCCCTAGCAGATCCCACCAATCTGCTTTGGACTAGGAGTCATCAGCAGATGGTGCCTCCGGTTTTGATTCAAGCTGGCCCTGCGCAACTCCAAAATGTCGCCCAGCCAGTCCTCCTGGTTTGGGGAATCATAGTTCCCATCACTCACCAAAGTTCATGCAGCTCCACTGGCTGTTTCCACTCCTTGCCACAGCACCTCCTCCAGCCCAGGGTCTGGAGCTCACCAACCCCCACTCTCAGCAGGGCCACGATCTCAGCTCCATCGTGAGTCACCTGATTTTAAGACATTCCGGTACAGCGATCAGGGCTTGCCCAGCTCCAGCCCTCTATCCATGCTTCCTTTTCTTCTTTTTTCTTTTTCCTCAGTTTCTTCCTGGGTCATGAGAATTCCTCTCCTTTTGTCTGGCTTTCTCCATGTTGCCAGATTCCAGCGTCTGAGTTTTTTTTTTTTTTTTTCCTCAGAGAGGCTCTCTTGTGCCGCCACTCAGTCGGCCATCTTGCAATCTTCCTCAATGTGATCATTCTTTATAGCTGAGTAGTACTCTATTGTATAAAAGAACCACAATTTTTTTATCCATTCCTTGGTTGATGGGCATTTAGGTTGTTTCCAAGATCTGGCTATTACAAATTGTGCTGCTATAAACGTTAGTGCACATATATCACTGTGGTAAGATGTTTTTAGTTCTTCTGGGAATATGCCTAAGAGTGGAATAGCTGGGTCAAATGGGACCTCCAATCCTAGCTTTTTTGAGGAATCTTCAGATTGACCTCCACAGTGATTGCACCAGTCTATACTCCCACCAACAGTGCAGAAGAGTTCCTTTTTCCCCACAGCCTCTCCAGCATTTGTTGTTGGTAGTTTTCTTGATCCTGGCCATTCTTTCTGGAGTGAGATGGAATCTCAATGTGGTTTTAATTTATACTTCTCTAATGACAAATGATGATGAACATTTTTTCATGTATTTATTTGCCATTCATATTTCTTCATCTGAGAACTGTGTGTTCATCTCAGATGCCCATTTTTGGATTGTGTCTTTCAATTTTGGGGGTCTGATTTTTTTTTAATTCTTTATATGTTCCAGAAAGAAGTTTTTTGTCTGAGGGAGAGTTCACTAAGATTTTTTCCCAGTTTGTGGGTTTTCTTTTCACTCTGCTGGAGATTTCTTTGGACATGCAGAAACTCTTTAATAAGATGTGATTCCATTTATTGATTCTGGAAAGTATTTCCCATGCAGTTTGGTTCTTGTTCCTGAATTCTCTACCAACTCCCATACCTTCAAGATTTTTACCTACTTTTTCTTCCAATAGATTTAGTGTTTCTGTTTTAATATTTAGATCTTTGATCCATTTAGATTTTAGTTTAGTACATGGTGATAGGCATGAGTTTAACTTTAGTTTTCAGCATATGGATATTCAGTTTTTCCAGCACCATTTATTAAAGAGACTATCATTCTTCCAGTGAACATGCTTGCCCCTTTATCAAAGATCAGGTGGTTGAGTGTGCTTGTAATTGTGGTCATATCTTCTAATTTATTCCACTGATCTTCAGGTCTGTTTTTATTCCAGTACCATGTTGATTTTATTACAGTAGATTTGTAGTATAACTTTAAGTCAGGGATTGTGATGCCTCCTGCCTTGCCTTTGTTGCTTAGAATTGCCTTTGCTATTCTAGGTCTCTTCTGCTTCCAGATGAATTTTAGGAGTGATTTCTCTAGATCTATGAGGTATGTTAGTGGTATTTTCATTGGGACTGCATTGAATCTGTATAACAATTTTGGGAGAATGGCCATTTTCACAATATTTATTCTTCCTATCCATGAACAAGGGATGTCTTTCAATTTTTTGAGGTCCTCTTCAATTTCTTTTTTCAGGGCATTATAATTTTCCCTGTATAACTCTTTTACTTCTTTCATTAAATTAATTCCTAAGTATTTCTCTTTTTTTGGATGCTAGTGTTAGGGTGTGGCTTCTTTTATTTCTCTTTCAGTGGTTTCATTGTTAGTGTATAGGAATGCTATTTATTTTTGAGCATTGACTTTGTATCCAGCTACATTGCTGAATTTATTTATTATATCTAGGAATCTTTCAATGGAGTTTTGAGGGTCTTCTATGTAGAGTATCATGTCATCTGCAAATAATGATAATTTAACTTCCTCTTTTCCTTTCTTTACTCCTTTTATTTCTCTCTCTTGTCTAATTTCTCTGGCTAGTATTTCCAGTACTATGTTGAATAGGAGCAGTGATAAGGGACATCCTTGTCTTGTGCCTGATTTTAAAGTAAAGGCTGTCAGCTTTTGGCCATTTAATATGACACTGGCTGTTGGTTTGTCATAGATGGCCTTTATCATATTGAGGTAAAGACTATCTACTCCAATTCTCTGTAAGGTTCTTATCATGAATGGGTGTTGGATCTTATCAAAACTTTTTCTGCATCTATAGAAATGATCATGTGATTCTTACTTTTGCCTCTATTGATATGGTGGAGTACATTTATTGATTTACGTCTGTTGTACCATCCTGCATGCCTGGGATGAATCCCACTTGGTCATGGTGTATAATCTTCTTGATGATTTGCTGCATCCTGCTTGCCAATATTTTATTGAGAATTTTTGCATCTATGTTCATTAGGGAGATTGGCCTGTAGTTCTCTTTTTTAGTTGGGTCTTTCTCAGGTTTTGTTACTAGAGTGATATTTGCTTCCTGGAATGACTTAGGGAGAATTGCTTCACTTTCAATTTCATTGAAGAGTTTGAGGAGTGTGGGCATTAAGTCTTCTTTGTATTTCTTGTAAAATTCCTCAGTGAATCCGTCTGGGCCTGGGCTCTTTTTTATTGGTAGAGACTTGATTATATTTTCAATTTTATTAATAGAAATTGGGTTATTCAGCAGTTTGACATCTTCTTGATCCAGCTTTGGTGGTTCATATGTTTCTAGGAATCTGTCCATTTCTTCTGTGTTATCAAACCTATGAGAGTAGAGGTTTTCGAAATAGTTGTTGATGATCTTCTGTATTTCCACAGGTTCAGTAGTGATTTCACCTTTTTCATTCTGTATTGTGTGAATTTGAGTCTTTTCATTCCTTTTTAAAATTAGGTTGGCTAGGGGCTTATCAATTTTATTTATTCTTTCAAAGAACCAACTCTTTGATTCATTGTAATGTTTTCTTAGTCTCTATTGCATTAATTTGTGCTCTGATCTTTATAATTTCCTCCCTTCTTTTGCCTTTGGGCTTGGCTTGCTCTTCTTTTTCTAGATGTTCGAGGTGAAATTTCAGGTTGCTTATTTGTGTTCATTCTGTCTTCTTAATGTGGGAACTCAGTGCAATAAATTTTCCTCTGAGGACCGCTTTCATTGCATCCCACAGGTCCCAGTAAGTTGTATTTGTATTTTTGTTTGCTTGTAAATATTGTTTAATTTATTCTTTAATTTTCTCTGTGACCCACTGATTGCTCAAGAGTGTATTATTTAATTTCTATGTGTTTGTGGGCTTTTTGCAGTTACTTTTATCATTAATTTCCATTTTCATGGTGGTATGATCTGATAACATGCATGGGATAATTTCAATTCTTTTGCATTTACTTAAATATGTTCTGTGGGTCAGTATATGGTCTATTTTAGAGAATATCCCATGTATTGCTGAGAAGAATGTATATTCTGATGTTGTTGGATGGAACACTCTGTATATGTGTATCAAATCCATTTGTTCACAGGTGTGATTCAGTTGTTATTTCTTTGCCGATTTTCTGTCTAGTTGATCTATCCTTTTGTGTCAATGGTGTGATAAGTTCACCTGTTATAATTGTGCTATTGCCTGTTTCATTTTTCATTTCTGTTAATACTTGCTTTGTGTAGTTTGGTGCTCTGGAATTTGGTGCATATATATTTGAGATTGTTATCTCTTTGTCTTGCAGTTTTCCCCTAACTAGTATGTAGTGACCTTCTTTATCTCTTCGGACCATTCTTGGTTTGAAGTTCATATGGTCTGCAAAACAGAATAGCTACTTACTCCCGCCTTTTTTTTTTTTTTGAGTTCCTGTTGCATGGAGTATTGTTTTCCATCCTTTGACTTTCAGTTTATGAGTTTCCTTTTGGGTTAGATGGGTTTCTTGTAGACAGCATATGGTTGGACATTCTTTCTTGATCCATTCTGTCAGTCTGTTTCTTGTAATTGGTGAATTGAGGCCATTTACATTAATGGTTATAACTGTCATATATTGGTTTATTGTTGACATGTTATCTTTCTGATGTTGTATCTTAACTTTCCATTCTTTTTAATTGTCTGTCTTGCTTAGTGGTTTTTTCCTATATGTATCAAGAATGTTTTTCAGTATTCTTTGTAGGGTTGGTTTGGTGATCATGAAGTTCTTCTGCTGTTCTTTGTATCTTATTTCTCCATCCATTTTTAAAAACAGTTTTGCAGGGTACATCAGTCTGGGTTGGAAGTTGTTTTCCTTTGGTATCTGAAACACTTCACTCCTTGCTCTTCTTGACTTCATTGTTTGTGTTGAGAAGTCTGCTGTGATTCTGATAGGTTTTCCTTTATAGGTGATCTGTCTTTTCTCTCTAACAACTTTTAATATTCTGTTCTTATTTTGGATTTCTGAGATGGTGGTTATTATATGTCTGGGTGTAGTTTTGTTTTGTTTATGGCTATTTGGAGTTCTATATGCTTCACTAATCTGTATGTCAGTTTGCCTACTCATGCTTGGGAAGTTTTCAGCTATTACTTCTGTAAAGAGTCTCTTGATATCATTTGTGTTATTCCCTTCTTTTTCATTTATCCCTATCAATCTTATGTTGTTTTTCTTTGCATCATCTTGCAGCTGTTGAATTGTTATTTCCTGATTTCTTGTTATTTTTAGAAGATCTTTCCTTTCCTGTTCACTAGCTGAAATCTTATCTTTGAGGTCTGAGATTCTATCTTCACTTTCGTTGAGGTGGTTTTTGCAACTTTCAATAGAATTTTTGATTTCCTGTATATCTCTGAATCTGCTTCTTGTATTCTATTTGTTTCTTAAACTGTTCATTCAGGGATTCTATCATTTTGCTTTGTTCCTCTAATTTTTTAGCTGTGTCTTTGTTGGATGCATTTAGTATTTCTTTCACTACTTTTATCATTTCTTTTTTTACCTGGGAGATTATTTCTGATTTGAGTTCTCTCATAACTTCCTGTACTTGCTTCTTTATTTCAGTTGATAACATTTCAGGCATTTCAGGTGTATGTGTAGTATTTTCTTCTTTGTACATGTCTCCTAGTTTTTCTTGGGATGGGCTGGAGGTTTGAGATTGCATTTTGGTCTTTCGTTTTGTCATTTTCCTATATATCCGTGTTTCCAGTGATGTTCCAAAGCTTTACCTGGATGTGTTGGAAATCACCTCCTGCGCCCTCCGCTACTGGAACTCATGTGGCTTTGGCTCCCCTGGTGAGGTGGGCCTGGTTTCCCTGGTTGAAAGAAGGTGGCTGGGTGTGGTCTACTCAAGCTGGTGGAAACTCTGGAGCTTAGTCCAGTGTCCTAAGGGAGCTGGGAGGGCACCCAGATGTTGGTATCGATGGTCCCAAACTTTTCTGGGCCTGCCCTGGCAAGCTGCAACTCACCTCATGGTGCAGTGCAGGCCTGGCTCCCCTGGTTGAATTGAGAAGGCATATTTTAAATAAATGCAAGTTTATTGGACCATGAGTTTTAGGGTCTTACTTCAATTTAGGTTAAACAAGAGTATATCAAGGATGGTATTTATACCTCCCACTGCATTAGATCAGGAGTCTCATAACATCCTGTACTATTGTTATATTATGTTTTTTTACCTTATAAATGTTAAGTTGATTTATGAATGTTGCTCTGGGAAGTTACAGTTTGTTTATAAGGAAGAACTATTTGCCCATGCTGTACACGCCAGGCAGGAGTCATGGCATGAGAAAACCACAGGTGTCTGCTGAAATCAGCACAAAGCCACCAGTGAACAGTAGGGGAGATGGAGATATAGAGCTGGGTTCATTATAAAGAAGCAAAGGAATATCACGAAAGTAATATTCTGCCCTGAGAGAAAATATTACTAAACAAAATTACCAGTGTTTTACGCACAGCTCTACCCCCAACAGCCAAGAACAGAGTAGAAGGAGACAACTGTACACTTAAAAATCCTAAAATTTGATTAAAAGCTAAACTCATTTTGCTTTTAAGAAGCTTAACATATCAAAATGCCCATGTTAGTGACTTGCTTGTCCTAACAGGACCCCAACCTGAACAGCCAACTCACTTCTAAACCCAAGTGTGGACAAGTACACGTTTCTTTAAACCCAGCCATGAGCCTCAGGTGCCTGCTAGTGTTGTGCACCTACCTGCTACCTGTCCAGTGTCCTGCAGAAGGGTGGGTAGGGCAGGGACACTTCATACGGTAACAAAGGACCAAGGCCACTTTGCCAATACCTATCCAAAAGGAGATCCTTATTTCTAAACCAAAATTGGCACTCAGTGACCTAGATGGCTTTCTCCTTTTAGGGAAAAAAATATATTCATAATACCTAGTGTCTAGGTTACTTTTCTCTTGATGCTGAGAAAAAATACTCAAGCCCAAAATGAAGGAAAAAATGTCTGTTTAGTTTACAATTTGTCATGGTTTCAGTGCATAATCAGCTGGTTCCAATGGAGAGTGGTACAAGGCAGAGGACAACAGTTCATGGTGGCAGAAAATAACACAAGCAACAAGAGCAAAGGAAGCAGAGCAAAGAAAAGATTCTTTCTGTCCCTTAAATTGTTTGGGTGCCAAGTTGACAAGGGGTGGATTGTTATGGTTGATACACTGTGTTAATTTGAGAAGTTTAACTAAGAGGCTCAGTAGGGAGCCAGGGCTCTTGGTAAATATCTTCATCCTATGCAAAGGAGGGCAAGGAGAGTTTGTGAGTGCTACACCTGCCCTCAAGGGAGGTTGGGGCTGGCCTGGGTACAATACAAGGAAGGAAAAGAGGTTTGAGCCCCCTCGCTGGTGCTGCCTTGAAGTGCTGCCCCAGTGCCATGCCACCTTGCCTTGGAACCAGCTGGTTAAGGACTGAAACCTCCAAAAACAGTTAGCTAAATAAACCTCTTCCTTGATTTTGGGTGTCAGTATTTTGTCCCAGTAAGGAGAGAAAAGTAACCAAGACAATACCTCACTGGATTAGGAGTGGGAGTCAGTTGCCCAGGAGAGCTGGGAATGAATAGAAACCAGGCAGAGGAATGTATTTGTTAACATGAGGCTAACTTAATGTAGTAAACAGATCCCAAGATTTAACAGGCACTGTAGTTTATTTACTTTTGCTTATGTGAAACTCTAATGTGGTTTGCTTATATAACCAGTGGTCTCCAGCTTGTGGAGAACCGGACACAGGTTACTATAATCCTATGGCCCTGGCTTTATACAGGGCCTCAAAGTTCACTGCATTTAGCATTAAGGGGAAACAGAGAGTCAGGCTTGTCCTCCTTTTAACTGCTTTGACCTGGGAGTGAGACATAATTTATACTTGAATCTCATAGTAAGAGTCAAATGTTCCCAGTTAGATGCAAAGGGCATGGGGTTGGAAAATATGGTTCTTAGAGAACAGTTACTTCCTAAAAACATCTGTTTTCTGTGGAAGGAGATGGTATTAATTGCTACAATGCTGTTAAATCACTGGCCAGAGGCAGGAATAAAATTGCTGACTCTTATTTTTTCATTAGTAATGAGCAAAGAAAAAGTTTTTTGATTACTCTGAAAAACTAGGTGGGTTTCTTTGTAAAAGTTTCCATGGGCATTCATGATTGCTATTTTAAAACAGGAAAAATAAATAAAGGAAGGAAGCCAGGCATGATGGCGTACCTGTAACACCAGCACTCTGGGAGGCTGAGGCAAGAGGATCACAAGTATAAGTCCTTGTGTAACTCCATGTTTTGCAAGACTTTATCTCAAAAAAATCACACACACACACACACACACACACACGCACGCAATGGGGGACATAACAGTGCGAAGTCCCTGGGGGTTCAATTCACACTACTGTACAGTACTGTTTGCTGAAAAAGAAAGTGGCAATATTCAAGAAATAAAAGAAGAATAGGAGGAAAAAGACCTAACATCACTGATTACAGATGAAATTATTTCATCAGTTATTTCACAAAATATAGTGGAGGGTAATGGGTGTGGAAAATGCAGGAAAAATCTGCTTGAGATAGGTTGATAATATTTTAATAGCATGGCTTTTATGGAAGAGATGTCTAAAGCACTTTACATACATGGTATTAGACTGAAGTATAAATATAATCTTAAAATATTATCTGATAATTAATTGCTTGCTTATACCATACTAATTCTTTTGTTTCTCTCTCTCTCTCTCTCTCTCTCTCTCTCTCTCTCTCTATTTTTTTTTGGTACCAGGAATTGAACTCACAACCTTGTGGTTGTCAGGCAGTCACTTTGCCACTGAGCTAAATCCCCAGCCACTGTACTAATTCTTATATATACTATATTTTAGACATTCTCAGCTCTAGGACTGACTTTGCCCCTAATGGCCATGAACCTACAAAGACCACATTTGTTGATTCAATAAATATCTGTTGACTGTCTACCACAGGTCAGGTGATGTCCTAGGTGTTGAAGGTTCTCTGATAAATAAGAATCAAGATATTAAAATGTTACATAATTATTAAAACAGCACTATTGATGAATTAAACAGCAATTTAATGAGTAGAAGAGAAAGTCCACAAGATGCATCTATATGGGAATTTTTTTTCTTTTTTATATGGGACATTTGAACATGGTAAATATGATATTTCAAATAAATTGTGAGAAATGAATTGTTAAGATTTTTTTGTTAACTCAGTATTTTTCTGGGAAAAAAGCCAAATTTGAAAATATATTTTAGACATTTAAGGATATGGAGGAGGAAGGGGAGGAGATGGGAATGTTAAAAGAATTAAAATGCGTTATGTTTAACTCCCTATGATGAATTGGAAATTGTATACTCCATACATGTATTAATGAAAATAAATATTAAAAAAAGAAATTTAAGGACACAAAATTAAACCATAAAAGATTCAGAAGAACTATGAGAGAACATAGAAACACTATTGTGGTGGTGAATGTCCCTTCTTGTACAAGTTTCAAAATCCATAGGGCTGCTTGATCTCAGCCCTGGCAAAAGGACACTGTATGGGTTCCTGGCATATTTTGGAGGTGCTTCAGCAGGAACAGGTGCTTATTGAATGGAAGGAATGGGGGGGTGCCAGAGGAAGGGAGAGAGAAGGAAGATGTCAAGGATGACTTTCAAATTTATAGTTTGAGGAATCCAATGGATAGTAGTTCAGCTTACAGTGATAGAGAATAGAGGAGGGATATTCCAGGGATGATCAAAAAGATTTGGCTTTGGATCACAACATTTTGTATTTCAAAAAACATCAAGAATGTGAAATGACAAGACAGAGGGGTAATATTTACAAATCATATCACTGCTAAGCATTTTGTACCTTGACTATATAAAGAACTCCTACAATTTAATAATTAAAAGATGAATAAACCAATTAAAATAAATGAAAAATTTTAAATAGCCATTTCTCCAATGAAGACATATACAAATGAAGAATTGCTCAACACCATTGATCATTTTGCAAATGTAAACCAGAGCCATAATATGAAACTACTGCACACCTTCTAGAGTGGCTTATTAAAAAATAGATAATAACAAGTGAGAACATACAGAAATTGGAACCCTGACACATTGTTGATGGGAAAGCAAAATGGCCCATGTACTTTGGAGAAATGTTAATCGCAATGAGCCCAAAATTTTACTTCTTGGTTTATACTTGAGAGCAATGAATACACTTGACTACACAAAAATAAACACATGAATATCCCTAGCAACATTATTCACAATAACCCAAAACTGGAAACAACCTAAATATCCATCAGCTGACAGATGGATAAAGAAAATGTGGTGTACCATAGTGTGGAATGTTTGGTAGTAAGAAAACAAAAGTACTGATAGGAGCCACAGCAGTGATAATCCTCCAAAACATTAGGCAAATTGAAAGAAGTCACTCACAAAGACTACATGTGGTGGACTACATATATATAGTGTCCAGAACAGGCAAGTGTCAGTAGACTGATGATTGCCTAAGGCTCGGAAGGGAAGGGAAAATAGAATGGGGAGTGACCATTAGAGGCTTCTGGGTTTCATTTTAGTGTAATGAAAATGCTCTAAAATTAGATCATACAAATGATCTTTACAGCTCTATAAAAATATCGAAAACTGTTTATGTCCTCTATTTGACAGAGCTGGGGCTTGAAACCAGGGTCTCACACTAGATAGGCAAGTACTCCACCAGTGAGCTAGGAGCCTATGTAAAAACTGACTTATATTTCTTTTTTAAAAATTTATATATATATATATATATATATATATATATATATATATATATATATTTTTTTTTTTTTTTTTTGTCTTTTTGAGACAGGGTCTCACTATGCAGTTCAGTCTGGCCTTGAGCTCACTTTGTAGCCTAGGCTGGTCTCGAACTCACAACGATCCTCCTGCCTCAGCCTCCCAAGTGCTGGGATTACAGGCGTGAGCCACCACGCCCGGCTCTGATTTCTTAAACAGGATAGTTTAAACTTTATTTGTAAATTACATCTCAATAAACTGAAAATCCAGTTTGGTTTTTTTTTTAACTATCTAAATATACCTGTTTTCTTAAACTGTGTTCTCGTATACAGGAGGTAAAGGGATGTCTGAACGCATTCTAGGGGTTGTCAGAGTCTGGAAGTGAGAAAATGTGTTCTTCAGTCTTCCCAAGCGATCGCGGTCTGCTGCCTCGTTTCCTAGCAACCAGTTTTCAATTTGCGTTCTTCCTCAAATCCCACCCGGTACTTCCGCTCCTGACCGGAAGTGATGTCAGATCGAGCGCTTTCCCGGGAGTTCGGCGTTTCCTGCAACAAAAGCAGGTGAAGTAGTGTTTTGCCGAACCCTGGTGTTCACCACGTTCTTCCCGCGTTCTCTCTCCCCGCCCGGCGGTGAGGCCCTGGAAAAAGCCTCTGAGGGATCCAGCGACACGTGCGCGGGGAAGCCGATACCCAGGAACTCGAGACACTCGGGAGAGGCACAGTAGGGGGCTGGCGGGGGCCACCACCTGGGTGTCTGCGGACGCCCTTGGTCTCTGTGCTGGGCCCACCTGCGTTCCTCCAGATTGGAAGATTCCTAGGTTTTTCCCACAGCTTCGCTCCTTCTGCTTTGAAGGAAGACGCCGCGTAGAGACAGACACCTTTGCCTGCTAGACCCCAGAGTGTTCTGCCAGGACCGCGCTGTGAGCCCCGGAGCGATTTTTGACCATTGCCAGAGGCCTAGGGTAAAGGTTTACTTGCGCGCAAAGTCTCGAATGTGGGGTTGGGGTCGGGCTTGCGTGGGGGTGTGTTTGGGAGGTGGTGAGCGGACTTATTTTCTGTAGAACCTGGATTAGGAAGCTATGTGTCTTTTGGCTTTTCCTTATTTCTGGCAGAGTTTCTTCCTGTTGTTAACAAGAGGAGTTAGCCTCTTGTTTTAGGTGGGTGGAATTACACACAAATTACAAGGGAGGGCCCTAGAGATAATGATCTTGTGGATTTTAGCTTGATCATTTTAGAAATTCAGTGATTTATTTTTATTAGATTTTTAAAAACCGGGTCTGTTTCTTAACTCCCAGAAAACTACGATTCTTACGGGACTTTGTTAAAATATAGTCCCTTTTTGATCTTTGTAATCCTGAGCACTGTACAGAGTATATAGTAATGACTCATTAAGATTTTAAATCCAGGCAACAGTAATTACACAGTCTCACATTTTCAATTTAATGTCAAAGAGACCTACTTACAGTTCAGCTCAAGGGAAAGACATGAAATAACACCATCTTTTAAGATAAAATGGAGATTTCTTTCTAGATAAATATGTCTATAATAATTTCAAGACTGCTCAGAAGACTTGGTACAATGTTCTCAGTGGAGAAGAAATAAAACATTTGAAACGGCCTGAATTCATTGCTTCATTGTTTCTTCACCCCTTCCTCTTTTCTTGCTTTTAAATAGGTGCAGTCGCCTACTTTACTAACACAGAGGTGTTTGCCATCATGGGAAATCAACTCGCTGGCATTGCTCCTTCACAGATCCTGTCTGTGGAGAGTTATTTCTCTGATATCCATGACTTTGAGTATGATAAAAGCCTGGGGAGTACTCGGTTTTTTAAAGTTGCTCGAGCAAAGCACCGAGAAGGTTTGGTGGTTGTGAAAGTTTTTGCAATTCAGGATCCCACATTGCCCTTAACCAGCTATAAACAAGAGCTGGAGGAGTTGAAAATCAGACTCCATTCTGCACAGAATTGTCTGCCTTTCCAGAAAGCAGTAGAGAAAGCGTCTGAGAAAGCAGCTATGCTCTTTAGGCAGTATGTTCGAGATAACCTGTATGATCGCATCAGTACTCGGCCATTCTTAAATAACATTGAGAAGCGGTGGATCGCCTTCCAGATCCTCACAGCGGTGGACCAAGCACACAAATCTGGAGTCCGTCATGGGGATATCAAGACTGAGAATGTGATGGTCACCAGTTGGAACTGGGTTCTTCTAACTGATTTTGCCAGCTTTAAACCTACTTACCTTCCAGAGGACAACCCAGCAGATTTCAACTATTTCTTTGACACTTCACGGAGAAGAACTTGCTATATTGCTCCTGAACGCTTTGTGGATGGTGGGATGTTTGCCACTGAGTTAGAGTGCATGAGAGATCCTTCGACTCCACTTGTGGACTTAAATAGTAACCAGAGAACAAGAGGAGAGTTGAAAAGAGCAATGGACATCTTTTCAGCAGGTATTTGAGTTGGTCATATTTATGAATTTGCACTCTTCTGTGTTTTAACTGTCAAAAATAGAGTAACTTTTTAAAAGGTGGCTGGCTATTCAAAAATAATTCTTTGGTGTGTGCTCTTACACTACTTTAGGTCGATAGTGTTCTTCATTGGACGTGTGTAATTGCCTATGAAACGCAAAATGCATTTCATTCATTTAAACACTTAAAAATACAGTGTTTGAATGTTTACTTTTGTTGTAGTGTTAGGTAATGTTCTAAGTGCTGGCAGTGTAGATGGATAATGTATGTTCCTTGTTTCAGGATATTCACACCTTCATATGGAGGTAGCTACTGAAAAAGAACATTTTTATATCAGTATTTGCTCTGATGGTGGTAAGCTATGATGCTGTTACAGAATCGCATGTATACTTAAGTAGGTCTCCATAGGCATGATGGGTAGAGGGGCAGGATTAAGAAGGTCCTTTATCAGGAGGATGACGTTTAAGTAGAGCCCTACAAGACAATTTAGGTAGCTTAGTTTGTTTTGAACAGAGGTGTTTATACAGAGGCTAAAAGAGCAGAGTAAGTGCTGGTATACTAGGGCACTTCAAGTAGCTTAATATATGTGAACATGAGGTGTAAAAGTAAGAAAGGGTCTGCCCTTGATAGTGTATCAAATCTTTGTTTTAGAGAGAATATCGGAACACAGAGTCATTTGCTGGGTATCTACGCTGGAGATGGGAAAGCAATTTAGGAGAAAACTGCCACAATCTAGATAAGACATGATTGTGACTGGTTTAGGGTGGCTGCAGTTTGGAAGGGGTGAAGTAATAAGGGATAGTGGAATCTTTAAAGTTTTGTGATTGGAAGGTGGACCCACTCTGAGCTCCCTTTTCCCTTTGAGAAGCTGGATGGATGGTAGTACAGGTCCTAAATTAGAACATAGGGGAGTGGAAAGATGTTGAGGTCTATTTTAGGTATGTTAAATTGCAGGTGTCAGGGGTTGTACAACAGAAGTTGTCTATAAATTTGTGATGAGCCAGGTGTGGTGGAATACACCTATGTAATCCCAGCAAAGTAGAACTGAGACAGGAGAATCACAAATTTGGGGCCAGCCTGTATAATTTAGAAACTTGGCGAGACTTTCTCTCAAAAATAATAAAGGGTGGGATCATATACTTCCGCATGAAGGCCCTGGGTTCAGTCCCCAGTCCTGAGTAAAAGTTTGGTGAACAGAAATTTGAAATGGAAGTGGAGATTGGGAATTATTGGGAAATAGATTGTAATTGTAGTCCAGGGAATCAGTTTCTAACAAGAATAGTTTGTAGAGAGGTGTTCTTCAACTTTTTTGGATCTTCTTAAGAAATTTGAAATCAGTGGACTCTTCCTGGAAAAATGAACCAGGCATTATTTCTTATACACAGAGTACCTGGGCCAGGGCTCCAGATCATTTTAAGAATTTGTGAGCTGAGCTGGGCATGGTGGCTCACGCATGTAATCCCAGCACTTGGGAGGCTGAGGCAGGAGGATCTTTGCAAGTTGAAACCAGCCTGGACTACAGAGTGAGCTCAAGGCCAGCCTAAACTGCATAGAGAAACCCTGTCTCAAAAAGACAAAAAAAAAAAAAAAAAATTGTGGGTTGGAGAAGGGAAGTGAGCTAATGATGGTACTCTAAGGAGCACCATGTGGACTGTGGCATCAGTGCCTTTTTGGGTAGACTTTGCAGTGGTTTGGTCTATTCTCTTTCTCACCTGTATGTTTATTATAGAAAAAACATAAATTGAGCCAAAATTTAATGACTAGTTAATGAAGAAATATATTTAATGAATTAAAAATTAAACCAGATCGTACCTGTGTTGATCCATTCGGTTCTCTAATCTGTCTCCTAAGATAATACTGAGGGATGTATTTTTGGGCATCCCAGGGAGAAACCTAGAGCTGAACCTCACGCGCTTATGGATGGTGGTCTCACTAAGCCACTGCAATGCCCATGCTAGGTTTGAACTTTTGATCCTCCTAGCTCTGCCTCCAGAGTACAGGGATTAAATTAATAATGAAGCCAGCACACAGGCTCTGAGAAGTGTCTGCATCTTAATTCTTTTTACTGTCCCCCATTCTCCCTCCTTAAATCTTTTGGTTCCATTCTAATTTTTCTTGAGGACACTTCTGTATATTAAATTTAACTACTCTGTGAATAATACTTTTTTGGTTAGAAATCTGATCGCTTTCTAGCTTCAGGGTATCATAGATTTAAAATTTGAGTTGAACCAGGTATGGTGCTGCATGCCTGTCATTCCAGCACTGGGAAGCTGGATGCTGGAGGGATTTGAGGCCAGGCTGAACTTCATAGCATCACTGTGTTTTAAAAAGAAAAAATTCAAGAGTCGATGACTACACTTTTATGCGTGTTCCACTTTTGTGTACTTCAGTAAATCTTTTGCTTAGGGTTTATTTTTCTGGACTAACCATACCTACATTGTTCTGGCTGAGGGTAAGCCCTTGTGTTTGCACTGTATAGTTCAGGCTGGCCTTGAACTCTATATATAGTCCAGGCTGGATTTGTTTGTGTTTTTGTCTTTTTGAGACAGTGTTGATATGCAGTTTGTGCTGGCCTTGAGCTCGCTTTGTAGCCCAGGGTAGTCTGGAACTCCTAAGGATCCTCCTGCCTCAGCCTCCTGAGTGCTGGGATTACAGGCGTGTGCCACCATGCCCGACTTCCAGTCTGGATTTGAATTTACAGTGATCCTCATGCTTCAGCCTCCCAAGTACTGGGATTATAGGTGTGAGCCACCACACTAGTATGTGTTTGCAGTGGGAAGAATTTAAATGTGAAAAATATACCCATCATTATAGTTCATCCTTTGACATTCATGTGGTATCCTTTGGTGATATATCTATCTATCTATCTATCTATCTATCTTTCAATATGGGTTTATTAATTTGTTGTTTTTCATTTAGATGTACTGCATTTCTTACTATACTTAATTTATTTGGGTGCATTTGTCCTGGTTTGGGCAGTGGGAGCCCCTTGAGGTTGACTGGTATTTCTTGTGATGGCTCCTTTTTTATCATTACTTGAATTAACTCTGCTCCAGTACTGGGACTTGCCATTTCTCCAAGGAGTTGTAATTCTTAGCATGATATTAAAGACACTGCCTAGTGCTTATTGCTACTAGAAGGTCTTGCTACTTAGTTCTTCAGTAGTCAGAGAGATGGAAAGAGGAGCTCTGTGTTTCCAGGCCCTCTCTAGGCAGGAACCTACATGTGCTCTGCTGTCTTCAAAGCTCTTAGGGTTTTTATGGTGACTACATTGTGTGGGCATATTTGAACCATGTCAAAATGTAATTGGAGGAGAGAAGACAAGATGGCCAATCAGTGAGCAACAGAATACAAAGCCTCCCGGGAGAAACAATTCATATGCTAGAATAAAACACCCTGGAGAGACCCAGACAGAGGGAGATGGATCCTCCTGACACAGGAAGACATTAAAACTTAAAAAAGCTCGTCAAATACTTTGGGACTACAACTGAAACAGCTAAAAACTAAAGGGACACAGCGTTTTCGTGATGACTCGCCAAGTTTTAACCAGCTTGAATCTCTGCTGGCTGGCAGAGCTGCCCAAACTTGTTCCCACCGCCACTCACAGGAAGAACGGCAGCGCTGAAGTCAGGGGTTGGTGAGCCCAAAGGAGAGCAGAGGGTGAAGAGTGGAGCCGTTGGAGGAACCTTCATTGATCCACGGTCAGTGCTTGGAGTAAGACCTCCCCCCAGGGGAAGAGTGCGACCAGGTGGGCAACATGTTGGAATTGGGCAGGAGGAGCCTGAACTGGGAGTGACAGTGACTTCGGTTGGTTGCTCCCTCCCCAGAGCAGATTCGTGCGATTTGCTTGGACTGGGCCTTGCCCCTGGCCGGGACTCAATAAGCCGTCCCAAATCGATTCCCTGCGCCTAGCACATGCTGACCGGGTGATCGCCCCTGAAGTTTGGCTGGCCCAGTGGGGAGGGGCAGGCATATGCAGCTGCTGCTTACACCTCAGTGACAAGAGCAGGTGGGAAAGGGCGGAGTTCCCTTGCCAGTGTGCTTCAGAGGAAACAGGGAAAGGGGCTGGGACCTGCACTGTAACCTGTGTGGAGGAAGCCAGGGCCATGACAGGAGAGAGAGGTGGGAGGAGGCCCCCAGCCCAGAACCCTGAGAACCCTGATCCAGGAGAGGGAAAAAAAGGGAGCCTGAGGGCGGCAAACACACAACATCAGACATGGCTTCAATGGACATTAAGAGATATCTTCGGGACCTTGTAGACGAGCTCAAATCTGAAATATTAAATCAGGTAAAGCAGGATATGAGTAGATAATAAAAGAAATGCTCTCAGGAAGCATCTCTCAGGACGATACAGACAAAAGAAGGGAGGAACACAAAAAAAGGAGAGAAACATTTGCTAATGAATATAAAGAAAATATAGAAC